>PVKA01015097.1:0-50821 GCA_004027165.1 Ctenomys sociabilis
TTGTCTATTTATTTATTTGGTACAGGGTCTCGCTACACAACTTAGACTTGTAGTGATCCTCTTGTCTCAGCCTCCTCAGTGCTGGGATTACAGCCGTGTGCCACCACACCCAGTTTCGGTGGCTGGCGCAGCACAGGGCTAAGGATCAAACTCAGGTCCTTGGACTTGCCAGGCAGGCGCTAAGATGGCTGAGCTATCTCCTCAGCCCAGACACCCTTTCTTATCCATGTCCTTTAAACAATATGACTTAGCAGCCCTTTGCCAAGCATTTGCATTGTAGTGGATGCTATAAATCATCTGAAGCTTTTTAAAGCATACTGGAGGATGTACATAGATTGTATGGAAATACTACACACTTGCCTAGACTGCAAAATGCATGGATTTTGGTGTCTGTGAGGGGTGCAGAACCGGTCCTCCCAGGGGAGACTGAGGGAACGGCTTCATGCTGTGACACTGTCCTTGGTGACTGCAGTCTTCCCAAGCTCTTGTTTATTATCTTGTGCCATCTTGAAACTGGGCAGGTCTGCCTGACTCCCGCCTCCTGATGGTCCGAGAGAAGGAGTTCGGAAGTTGATTTAGCTGGAATTTTTATCGTAAGAGCTGGGTGGGGAGGGCACAGAAGGAGAGTCCAGCTCACACCTGGTGCGTGGGGAGTGGGATAAACTTCTGTCCCCTCTCTTCCTGTTGCATCTCTCCCCACTCGAAAGTCCTGTATATTTGGTCAGCTCCCAAACATGCTGAGCCTCTTTGAAGTTACTGCTTTGGTTCTTTCCACATGCAATAAAGTCACTAACCTTTTTAAATGGAAACAAAAACAAAGGCTATTAGAAAGCACTTTCCCCTCCCAGGTTACTGGCTCTCCCTCTTTGGAGAATAAGCAGCACTGTGCTGAGCCCAGTGGCGGGCTAGAGGTGAGGCCAGCCGGCCAAGGAAGGCAGCTCCAGCTGGGAGAAGACCCTGCTCTGCAGCCAGGAGGGGGGCGCCCGGCCACTGGCTGCTCTGCATTCCATAGCTCCTGAGTGTATCTTGGTTTCAGAGATTCCAGCAGAAGGAAAGCTAGGCCCCTCTCCAGATGGAAGACCACCAGCCCCGAAGGTTACCGGGATGCTGTGGTTCTTGGCTCTGCGGTGTGCTTGCGCTGTGTGCATTGGACAGAAAGCCCATCTTGAGCAGTCAATGTTTGTGTTGTTTAGGGGAGCAGTGGCGCATAGCCATGCGTGCTTTCTGGCCTGGGGTCTGGCAGGATGTTGAAAGGAGGCAGCTGCTGTCCTTTGGCCAGGAGATTTTTTCATTATTTGGTTGGGCCAGGGGCTGGTATTTCTCCTGTGGTCTGGGAATTCTTCAGTTTATAGATGTACCCACTTGGAGATGAACATTGAGTCCAGAGTTTGTCATCCACTTGTCATAGACCTCCAGCTATCTGTTGCCTATCTCGGAGTCACTAATTCTTCATCCCCAAACAAATGCAGATAGACTAGATCATTTCAAAGACCAGTTCTCAAAAGGGTCATGTGACAGCCCAGGTTTCCACTCCCAAATGACAACAAGAAGGCTGGATTCCCCATCCTGGTGTTCGGAAGAGGCTCAGTGACTGGACAGTTAGGATGTCTACTACCACACGACAGAACTGAGGCCAAGCAACTCTTTTGAATTCCTCCTGGGATGTCAGGGACAGCTTCCTGTGGCTCTCTAGTAAAGCACTCCAGACCTCCCAGGGAAGTATCGGAAGGAATGGCAGCCGGAGTAACGACAGTTCCTCTCGCCTTCCTGGTGTTGATGGAGACCAAATGGGGAATCTGGACTTTTCGGCTCCAGTTGGCCATAGTGAGGTAGGAGACCTCCTCCTGCAGGTACGGCGTCTGAGGGAACCACTGATGTGGAGGGTGTGAGACCTGAGCCTCACAGCCCAGCACCTAAAATATCCAGGGGACTGCACAAAGCCAGCATCCTGCAAAAATCAGAAAGAGCCCCACACTGAGTGAAAATAGGCAGCCAGTGGAGGCCAATAGTGAGATGGCAGAGATGTCTGCCAGACAATTGTCTGACAGAGATTTCAAAACCGCCATTGCAAGAATGCCTCAGCGCTGGGGAGATAACTCAGCAGCATAAGTCTTTGCCTGGCAAGTGCAAGGTCCTGAGTTTGATCCCTGCTACAAAAAAAAAAAAAAAAAAAAAATGCTTCAATAAATGGTTATGAGCATAGTTTGAAACAAATAGAAGAGAAAAAAAATTCGGCAGGTGGATTTTTATTGATTGATTGATTTTTGGTACTGGGATTGGACCCAGAGCCTCACTTATGCTGGGCAAGAGCTCTCCCACCGAACAATATCCCTAGCTCGGAAATGTTGTCTTTAAATATTTAAAACAAAGTTCATTATACATTAACAACTCATGTTGATTTATGAGTTACAAAATGATGTTACCATTTATGAATACTGTGATGGAAAAATACAGTGTGCTCAAATAAAAGATTAATTGCAGTAGAAGACACATTGCCCTGAGCCGCCTTCCACATCCTCACCCTGCCTGCCCTTGCGCGCCGTCTTCCTGGTGTTCTTGCCACTTTTCTCAAGCCATTCTGGAAGTCTTCCTTCTTGTTAATCAGTTCAGCGATGAATAATATAACAACCATTGTGGAATTTCTATCATCTTGTTCTAAGGTTTTTACATGTATGTATGTGTGTGTGTGCGTGTGTGTGTGTGTACGCGCATGCGCGTCCAGCTCAGCCTGCCCTGGGGGCGGGGCCAGCACAGCACATGGTGCTAGAGGTTGAACCACAGTCCCTGTGCTGCCTAATCTTTACCAAAGCAGGCACTTAGATTGCTGAGCTATCTCACTGACCCCAAGGTTTTTACTAGTTTTTTGTATTCTCTTAATCTTTTTTTAAATTGACCTTTCCTGGCCATTTTGACTTTGGAAGGAGCCAGGAGTTCCACGGGTCCAGATGTGGCGAATAAGGGGAGGGACGACACCCCACCTGCTTTCCTCGTGGATGGCATTCGATTAAACCCATTCAGCAGCAGATTAGAATATACATTCACTGTGCCATGCAGTAGATTTATGTTTTTCATTTATGTATTTGGTACAGGGTCTCACTGTGCAGCTTGGACTCATAGTGATCCTCCTGTTTTCAGCCTCAGTCACTGGTTCAACATGCCCTGGGGTGGGGCTGGCATGGCATGTGGAACCAGGGATCGAACCCTGGTCCTTGTGCTTGCCAAAACCAGGCACTTGGTCCACTGAGCTATCTTGCTGGCCCTGCAGTAGATTTAAGCCTCACGTTTCCTGCCTGAGACTTTGTACCCTTTGGTTGTCATCTCCCGATGGCCCTCCTCACTGCCTCTGTCACCACCCTGTCACTCTCTGCTTCCCTGAGTTCGCCTATTTGAGATTGCACACACAGCGAGCATGAGTCTTTGTCACTCATAGTGTAACACTCTCCACTTCTACCCATGTTGTTGGGAGTCACCCGACTCCTGTTTTGGGTACCTGAAGCACGTTTTCTGTATACACCCATCTGTTGCTGTATACTTCCTTTGGCTCCTGACTTGGCCCTTATGGCAAGTGTAGCAGTGAACACCAGAGTGCTCACATTTCCAGGACAAATCTTTTGTATGTGTACCCAACAGAGGGATCGCTAGAGCAGGCGATTGTTCTGTTTGGGTGCACGGATGGCCATTCCCATGAACCGCGTGCAGCATTCCCTTGTCTCCTCGTCTGGTTGAGTGCTTCTTATCCTGAGTCTTCCTAATAGCAGCCCCTGTGACAGGTGTGAGGTGACAGTTCATTGCAGTTCTGTTCTGTGTTTTCCTGAGCTTCACTGCATTTGTCTGCATGCCGGTTGAGATGAAGCTGAAAGAAATGATATGAAGAAAGAGGTTATCTGAGACCTGGGAGCAGAGAGGAAAAGCTCCCAACTGGCCAGAGCTTGGGCCCAGTGAGGAGCTGGTGACAGATCCCCTCACTCTGCTTGGGTGGGCATCGGCAGGAGATGGGAGGGCAGAGCCTAGGATCTGGCTTCGAGAGCTCAGCCCAGGGGGGTGAGAACACCAGGCAGGCCACTCGGCTAGTAGAGAGGCCCGTGCCATTCTGCCTTTTTTCTAGACTGGTTTGTATCATGGGAAATCTAGCAAGGGGGTGGGGGAGCGGTACATTTGCATGATTCCAAGCTGTGCTTGCAGAGTTCAAGGAAAAGGGTCTGAAGACTGCTTGGTTCTTTCTAAGTCCAGTTGCCTCTGTTGACTTCCTTGACCTCTGGATGCCCTTTGATCGAGATGACTTATCTCTCGGCCTCTTTGGAAATATTTCCTAGCTTTTATGGTGGTTGTCTGTTCAGTGTTAGTCATGATCTTTTGATCAGTGCATGCACCTGACTTCAGCTCGACCTGAGACTGTACCGGGCCTCACAGAATTGTGTCAAGGACGCAGAATGCTTTGCTGGGTTTCTGCCCTCTTCTGTAAGACTGCAGGGCCCCTTGCACGCGCCACACCACAGGGATTGCTACAAATCATTGACTAGATTTTGATTGCTTAAAAAAATAATGACATAACTCAAATGCAGAGGCCCAGCCTTGGCAGGGGAGCAGGAAAAGGCAGATCCTTTCCCCTGAGGTTCAGAAGCTGCAAGAGCAAAATGCGAGCTGACTGATGTGTGGTGGCTGCTGCTGATGTGTGCTGCTGCCTGTGAGCTCCAGCATGCATCCTGGATGAGCAGGAGCAAGGGGGACCCGAGAGGTGTCCCGGACCCAGAATGAGCAAGACACAGCTCCACATATGTCCATTGGCTGGAGTGCAGGCTGCAGTCTGCGTGCTGGGCTCCAGGCAGAGGAGGCAGCAGCTCTTCGGAAATGATACCTTGTGTCAAGAGGCCCAAGGCCCCATACAGGGTAGCAGTAAGGAAGCCAGTCGCCAATCAAGGGAGCCTGGGTTCCAGTTATACTGCTGCCACTTGTTAGTTATGTGACCCTGGACCTGACGCTGTACTGATTACAGCGCTGGATTCCTTTGCTATCAAATGGAATAATAATAGCACCAGCCCATGGGGTTGTCTCAAGAATCAATGGAAACTGCTTGGGATGAGGTCAGCATAGCCTGTGCCCTGTTCTTCACTTAATATGTTACTTTTTTGAAAATCCTATTCCTGGCTTTTGCTCCTCATTATACACGGCCTCTTGTGCTGCTCATCTTATTTCCTTTGCATGTCCATTTGTTCATCTTTGAGTTATGAGTACCAAATGTTCAGGTCTTCCTTCCTGGGAGTTTAGGTGGTGCAGACTTGGGCTCGGCTTCCTCTGCAGGGAGGTGCTGTGGTAGGGCCAAGCTAGTGACGGGACGGGTGCAGCAGGGATTTAAGCTGCCTCACGTAGCTGTTGGCCTGATCCTCCAGGCTTTCTTTTACTTTTGTTGTTGTTGTTTGCTTGGAGGGTTTTTTTTGTTTTGTTTCTTCTTACTTGTTTGTTTTTTGAGACAGCGTCTTGCTCTGTAGCCCAACCTGGCCTTGAACTCACAATCTCCCTATTCTCCTGCCTCAGCCTCCCCAGTGTAGGATTGCAGGTAGGGAACCCAACTGATCCTCTAGCCCTTGTTTGTTCACTGGATGGAAACAATCCAGCCAAGGCCTTGAGGCCTGAGGCCTAGATAGAAAGAGACGGGGTCCCCACATGACTTGGTGGAATACAGTGACCTTGCCAGCTGACACAAGATAAGAAATTGAACAAAACCTCTTTTATTTTGCTAAGCCATTGGGGGAAAAATATATATCTATATCTATATCTATATCTATATCTATATCTATATCTATATCTATATCTATATCTATATATATTTGCAGTAATTGGCCCACCTTGCCTAGATAGCTACCAAACTAGGAGAATGTGATTGTACTACTTCACTACAAATAAAGCTTGAAATACATGTATTTATTTCATTCACTACTCATAAGATTTGGGGTTATCATTCCACTTAAAAACAATCTGTATGTGGGGGCACAGAGATAGCTCAGCAGTCTAAGTGACTGCCTAGGCAAGCACAGGAACCTGGGTTTGATCTCCGGTACATACCATGCCAGCTACCAAGACTGGGTATGATGGCACACACCTGTAGTCCCAGCACTGGGGAGGCTGCAAGAGGAGGAGCACTATGAGTCAGGGCTGCATAGTGAGACTCTGTACCAAATAAACAAAATTGAAAAAAACAAAAACCAATAAGAGTGACCTATATGTGTTTTGCAAATGGATGTAGTGCATGCTCTCTGTGATTTTGCTGTCTTCTAGTGAATGTGCCTGGCGTGCCCTCTCTCCTTGGCACACGCTCATGTGGACCTGAGGGGCAAGAGGCTGTGTGTAGGTAGCAGGACATGGGCCTTGGGCCATAAGGGAAGGAAGGGAAGGCAGCTTGAGCCAATACTGTCCCATTGGCCAAGAGGGCTAGAGAACATTGGATTTGGAATGAGGTGCACCCTCATGTAGAGGAGGCTGCAGGCAGCACTCGGGCAAACCCTGAGGTTCCTGTGTCCAGCTCCAGTGTGAGAGTCTGATTACCTTCCAGGTATCATAACCCGCTCTTGGTAGAGAATGCTGAGAGAGGCTGAGGCTGGTGGGGAGGGAGGCCAGAACTCAGGCTTCCTTCCTTCCTTCCTTCCTTCCTTCCTTCCTTCCTTCCTTCCTTCCTTCCTTCCTTCCTTCCTTCCTTCCTTTCTTCCTTCCTTCCTTCCTTCCTTTTGTTCTTTCTTTTCTCCTTCTCCTTCTTCATTTAGTACAGGGTCTCATTCTGCAGATCAGACTCATAGTGATCCTCCTGTTTTCAGCCTCCCAAGCACTGGGATTACAGGCGCAAACCATCAACACCCAGTCCCCAGTCTCAGTTACCATCTCAGCATGTGCTGAGGGTGGGGCCGGCATAGTAAACCAGGGTTGAACCCCCCGATCCCAGTGTCTGCCTAAGCAGGTGCTTTAGTCTGCTGAGCTATCAGGCCAGCCAGGCATCCTTGATTTCTAGGTCAAGATCATCCATTAGGACTGTTTGTTCGGGTGTTGAGGTTTTAGTGTGGGACAGAGTGTGGTCAGTGTTGGGGATGTCAGAAACAGCAGTTCCAACGGGAGTACCTTTGCTCTTAGGATCTTGGACTGGATAACAGCATCTTGGAAACACAGAGCAATCCTGCTTTGGAGAGAAAAATCCTCTGTGTGGTGTCAAAGGGGCCTTTGCTGTCATCCCAGAATACCTCCTACGCCCTAGGCTCCATGCTAGGTGCTGGGAATAAAGTATTTGAGAGAGGAAAGAACACAGATCGGTTGCCCTGGGACAGTGGCAAAGTTGGAGAGCTCTGCACGTGCAACTTGTGCTGAAGAAATGTTGCCGCTGTAAATCAAATGACTAAGTCAAATCTGGGAGTAGAAAGCCCTTTTCTTCCACCCTACCCCCCTTAACCCACAGTATCCTGTCATCTGAAATTGAAAACGCAACTTGGTACAGAAGCAGGAACAAATGGCTCATTTATTTTAAATATCTTGCCTGCCTGATATTGCTGCTCTTGAATAGTTTCCTTAGTTACCTGGGAAACGTTTTATTTTAGGATTGAAAACAAATCTAAGGCACCGATGTTAATGACTGTGAAAATGATGCAATTTGCATTGAAATCCTTAACTAATCCATGCTGATTACCCAATTTCTCCAGGTGAGGACGGAGCAGCCAGGGCTTTTCCTTAATGAGTAACAAAGCCCCCCATAATATGTTTGCTTGCATGTAGCCAGGGAGTTTTAAAGATCTTAACTTTTCCTTCCCTAACTCAGATTCTGTGGGTTTCCTTGTTGCTTGGCCAAGCTAGCCAGGCTCCAGAATGGGGGTTCTATAGGAAAAATGAGTTGTGTGACTTTTGAATAGGATGTGTGTTGTGGGGTGGAGGGAGTTGGGCCCTAGGAGAGGTAGGAGAACAGACCGTAAGCTGAGACATGTTGAGGGAATGATCCTCTGGCTGGCCTCCTGCAATGGCAAGCTGCAGAAATGACCCCCGTCCAAAGCTTTAAGGTTGGCTTCCCTGAGTCCCTCTTGGCTTTGGTCAGTATTTCCTGGGAGGGCTGTGGGGACCCATGGCTACCAGTAAAGGGCTTGGAAGTTTGGACACAGCATCTATGGGTTAGTTTTCCAGTACCTCTACAGACATTTACTGAGTGTACAGAAGAGCAATTATGGAAAAACCACACAAGATCCTTGCTTTCTAGGAGGTAAAAATCTACAAGAGACACATGCTATCCATTATCCATCCATCACCATCCACCATCCATCCACCCATCCATCCATCCATCCATCCATCTACCCATTCATCTATCCATTCATCCACTATCCATCCATCCATCATCCATCTGCCCATTTATCCATCTATCATCTATCCATCCACCCATCCACCATGCATCCATCCATCATCCATCTGCCCATCCATCCATCCATCCATCCATCCACTATCCATCCATCTGCCCATCCAACCATCCATCATCTATCCATCCATCTATCCATCATCCATCCATAATCCATCCATCCATCATTCATCCATCCATCCATCCATCATTCATCCATCCATCATCCATCATCCATCATCCATCCATTCAGTTTTTGTTGCATGCCACCCCAGTACCAGGCAGTGTGTCTGTGACAGACAGGGCATTTGTACAGACAACCAAAACATTCCCTTTCCATTGTGAAGCTTCTTACCAGTGAGGGAGAGGTGAGTGAAGACACCAAATGCCTGATGTCTGTTAAGAGAAGATGATTTCCTCTCTTTTAAGCTTCTAGAACCTGTCCTATACTCTTGTTGTTGGCTGGTTCCTTGACCCACTGTGCTGTTAATGATGACCATCTGAAGGATGTCCTTCCTTCTTACTTGCTCTGGATAACCTTTTCTGTATAACCATGGAAATGAAAAAAAAAAACAAGACCCATTTCCTACCTCTTGCTTTTTAAGTCATTTTTTTTTTTTTATTGGTTGACAAAGCTTTGTCAACCACCATGTATTCTCAGTTGGGACCATGGGGACACTGCTCATCCTCATCCCCTGCCTCAGCACAGTGCAAGAAAGGCTTGTCCTCAGCCCTCCTCTTTGTTTACCACTTTCCAGACTGCTTCTTTCCAGTGGCTCAGGGGACACTGTTGGATGCTCTGTCCCCAGCACTGTCATTCACGCTGTCTTTTTTTCTACGTATTGAGTTTAATCTTTTCCAAACATACAAGTCCTTTGGTTTTTTAAAGTTGTTTAGTGTGTGTATGACTCCAGAAGCCATTCTGCCTATTAAACCATTATCTTTCCCACATCTCATGCCTTGGCCAGGTCTCCATTCCATCTTGCCAGCTTACTCTATGGCCTTGATTTGCATGTCTTGTGCCAAATCTCTGGTGCTTCACAAAAGCTGATTTCTGACTCTTCCTCCACTTTCCTAATGAGTGGAGACAAAGTGGCTGGGACCTACCGTGATGCTAAGAGCTGACATCTGGTCTTTTTGTGTACAGACAGCCAGAGGGTCAAATAGGGGGTGTTGGAAGTGGCCCTGCAGTGGATGCTTCAGGGTTCCCTGAGATGGTGGTAGCCTGGAAGGAAGGATGGGGGTGTAGGTGGAGAAGGGACAGAGCAGTATCTGTGCCTGGCATGGAGGGTCTTGATGGTTGGGAGCCTCAGAGTCAGTTCTGTGGGGAAGCAGGCAGGTTCTGAGAACTTATCCCTGTCCCTTATTGGCCCTGATGACTGGGTGCTGGATTTGGGCTCTGCAGTTCCCTTCTTACAAAATTTCTGGCTCTCAGTCTTTGTGTTGAGTCACTTCCTTCCCCAGGGACCAGTGCTTTAGTTTGTCCCGTGTTGCAGTACATTGTAATTCCCAGGCATGTGCACAGACAGTAAGGAGGGATGAAAGGGTGGCCAGGGTGCCTGGAGTAGGTCTGGGACATGGACTCCAGAGGGTGGCTTAGGCATGGACTGTCAGCAGTGGGGTTTCCCAGGGGCCCCCACAGGCCTTGAGGAGAAGGGGCAGGAAAGGTACTCAGCTGATATCTGGGGTCAAAGAGGCATTTCTTTGCCCTGGCCTGCTCCCATCATGACCTCTTTCTATTCCTTTTAACGTGAGAATTGAGGTACCCAAATGCGGAAGCTGTGACTGAACCAACCACAGTGACTTCCTGTAGCATTTTGGTGACATGGGAAAAAGTTGTGGCCGCCACCCTCCAGGAAGTGCATGCTCTAACAGAAGTAGGATTGTTCCAGTATTTGTTTGCTGTCAAGGTTATAAATCAGTAGGAGTAGCCCTCCTCAGACACTCTCAACCTCATAGATAGCTTGTTTACTCAATCCGCTGAGCACACTGCTTGCCAAGTGGAATTTCAGGAACTCTCCTTTTACCGTGAGCCTCTCGCATCCATAGCTGACAATGGCTCTTTCTCGCCCATTGCATCAAGATGAGTCTGTAGATAACATGGCCTTCCTTCTCTCATCTTGGTTTTATTCCCCACAAGCACAATCCTCTGTCTCTGGTCTTCAAGAGCAAGGACTTAGAACTTCCCTGACTGACTGAGCTCCAGGAAGAAATGTACACCTTCTACCATCAATCCTGGAAGTTCTCTTCTTCACTCATTCTGCCTCCCTTAAAAATGCTGATCAATGCTGTGAGATGAATTTCATGACAGCCCCAGAGGTGGTCACCCTCAGCTTGGAAAGCAGGGGTGACTTAGCACTGTGCTCATCACAGAAGGCCAAGTGATCCCCAGGAAAGTGGCAGGCCAGTGGTGGGGAACCTGGCCATCCACACACGGAAGAAGGGACCTAGACCCAAGTCTCTCAACCTGTATTAAAATCACATAAAAATAGCTTAAAGGCCTAGATATCAAAAAAGAAATAATGAATCTACTAGAAGATAAAATAGGTAAAACTCTTGAAGACATAGGTGTAGGTAAGGACTTTCAGAACAGAACCCAGTTATGTAGACTATAGCACCAGAAGGACACGGAAAGTCCATCTTCCGAACGAATGGCCATCGTCACAGACTCAAAATGAGTCACACTGGTGAGGCCGTGCACGGAAAAGGCACCTTTCTACACCATTGTTGAGAACGTGAACGAGGATGGTCACTCTGGAAAGCTGCATAGAGATTCCTCTCAAAACTAAAGCTAGAAATTTCATTGATGCAGCTATAGAGGATCTTTCTGGAAGAGCCGACGATGTCATGCTATGGTGATTCCTGCAGTCCCGTGTTTGTAGCAGCAAACCCGAAACAGTTAAACTTTGGAAGCAGCCTGTATGTCCATCAACAGAGGACTGGATAAAGGAAATAGAATATTCATGTGCAATGGAATACTGTTCATTAAGAAGGCTAACTTTGAGTCCTCTGTAGGAAAATGGATGTACCTTGAGGCTATACTATTACACGAAATAAAATGGACGCAGAAAGTAAAATATTGTATAATTCTCTTACATGACAGCCCCAAAATATACATAAAATGCAAAACTAAATGATGATAGAAAACTGGGTGGTTGACTTTACTTCCTTTGAAGAGAGGAAGCAAAAGGGCCAAGACACAGTGTGTATACGTAGCAGTTTCCCACAGAGCATGTGCTTTTGGATGTAAACATATACTAATATAAACATATACTACTAAAAAAATCAATATTTATATTTACATAAAAAAAATGAAAATGACAAAGCTGATCATTTTCCCCAAGAAAACTCCTTAGACATATTTTGAAGTACAAGTGACCAAATCTGAAATAGAATAGTGGTTTCCAAAAAAAGATTTTTGCACTGATTGTCCCAAAGTAGTTACTTTAGTAAAAAAAAAAAAAAAAAAAAAAAAAAAAAAAAAAAAAAAAAAAAAAAAATATATATATATATATATATATATATATATATATATATAGGGGCTTATACATATGGCTATTTTTAAATTTTTACCTCTCTGTGTACTGTGTGCCCACATTGAAAAAACACCCCAAATATAACTTCTGAAAGGATGAAATAAAGGTGAAAGAGGCCATATTTTAAATAATTCGCTAATCGCAATGGTTTATTATCAGCAAATGTGTGACATGCCGTACACACAGAGCATGGACAATGCTGGTGGTATCCACAGAAGTTGCAATGGATTTTCCAGCTGCTGGGACCATTTATGTTTTGCGGCTGATGTTTTAGACTTGCTTAGCAGCTGTTCCTGCTACAGCCCGTGGTCCGTTCCTCCTTCAACACGTCCTTCATTTCCTGACAGAACCGGGAAAGTTCCATGGAAATGTCTCTTTTCTGCCTGTCCACCAGAAATCAGGAAGGTGGGGAAGGTGCCTTGGAACACCTCCTTCCCGTGTCTCCTCAGCCAACATTACCGTATTCTGGGGATTTTCCTGCATGGTAGCAGTCAGCTCGTGGCTTCTTCCCTTCGTCGCCACCCACCTCCTGCCATCTTGTTTCTGTTTCCTCCCATTCCTCCTCAGCCCTCAAGCCTAAGGTCACTGCCTCAAAAGGCTCTGCTCTGACCTCTGCCCAGGGCCATTTCTATGGCACTTAGGACTTTCCTTCATGATTCCTACCATAATTTCATTTTTGTTCTTTGCTTCAGGTGTGAGTGTGTGTGTGTGTGTGTGTGTGTGTGTGTGTATACACATCCAACACCCAGGCTACACAGTCTCCATAAACATTTAATGCTCACACACAAGGTAGTTGTAGTCTCCTCTATTTTCCAGATGAGGACATTGAAAGGCAGGCTGATTGGGGGTGTTGGTCTCACTCACAGGTCTTACAGACAGCAGCATGCACATTCTTTCCAGCAAGTCTAAACTCCTCCTCTAGGACCTGCTTGGGCCAAGGTCTGGTTTGAGGTTCCATCTTGCTAGCCGGGGCCAGGCCAGCTCTCTACAGAAATTCTTCTCCTGAACTGCTTTGCTTTGTCCTTCCAGTCGGAGTGAACACACTGAACCCGTGTTCTGGGCAGCATCACCAAGTCCACGCCCCTGAATCCAGCCCAGCCACAATGGATTGATTCTAAGAGGAAGATCCTGCATCACTGCACCTGGGTCTTGGATCTCATGGCCCTGCAGGGGACCTGAGCACACCTCCTAATGAGCCAATGGCTACCGATTAGCCAATGGGATTAGGATGTTGGCAAAGGCTTTTTTTGACCTCTGAGACCCCCAGACTTCGTGCCCCACCCACTCTGCAGCCAAGCGCAAGAAGACCATGCCTCAGCTTCAGAGAAATCCTAACTGTTCCAATTTACACTTGCTGGCCCTCTTCCTGGCAGATCTCAGCATAACTTCGGCCGAGAGCCAAGAATTTAAGGGTCTTCAATACTATGAGTAATTTCATGAGTTGCTGATGGCTAATTAGGGGCGATTACAGTTAAGAAGCTTTACTTTCTTAATACTCCCAAAAAGGGCTGGTGGTAACTTTTAAAATCTGTATTCTTTTTTTTTCCCCCCCTGTAAGTGGACGGGTCTGATTCTCATGCTCGTCTTTTTCATGAATCCTTGTAATTTATCTCCCTACCTCAGAGTCCTAGGAAGAATGCAAAGAGCAGTGAGTTTAGGAAACTGCCTTTGGGAGAGGGGTCCTGGCAGACCTTGCAGCGAGCAGCTTCACTATTTGTCTTCCTTGCAAGGAGAGGAGGGTGGAGCAGAGGCTGGGCCTGCCCTGTTCTCAAGTTCCATCAGGCTGCAGCCAAAACACCCATCCCCAGCTTTGTGATGCTATTTATAATTTGCCTTTGAAACTGTTGGCTGGCTTGACGTTGTTTGGAGATGTTTAGGGATGATGTCTGAGTGAATCTCTCTTTGCAGGCAGGAGGCTCGGCTTCCCTCCTTTTACCAGGATACCAGACTTTCAGGGTGCTTGACCTTTGCCTAGGCGTGTCATTGGTTGGCACTACCAATAACTGTTGATCACTTGGTGTCCACCTCTGGCTTTCATGTTATGTGCATTCCTGATGTAATCTTGACAGTGACCCATAGTAGGGGTGTGTGTGTGTGTGTGTGTGTGTGTGTATGCACATTGGTAGTGTTGGGGAGCAAACCCAGTGCCTTATGTATGCTAGGTGGCTGCAGCAGCACTGAGCCATTCCCCTACTCTAGGCAGCCCTTTTTAAAGCAATTTTGTTGAGATATATATTTCTTGTTTTTCTAGTTTTGTTTTGTGGCTGGCTCAGCTCATCCGGGGGGCGGGGCTGGTGTGGCATGTGGTGCTGGGGATCCAACTGTGGTCCCTGCGCATTTGCCTGAGCTTGTCTAAGCAGGTGCTTTAGATCCCTGAGCTATCACATTGGCCCCTGAGTTATATATCATATGTTGTAAATTCCATCAATATCTCATACACAATGGTACCTCAGTTCCCGAACTTAATTCATTCCATGATACTGGGGAAAATGGCAGCAGCGTTCATGTTCTTCATCTGATGCAAAGTTCTCTAAAGGAAGCAAAATATGACCCAAGGCTTTGTCTGTGAACCAAATTGTTCACAGAAAGAAGCATTTGTAAACCAAAGCATTGCTGAACAATTTGGTTCCTAAATGAAAGGGTTTGGCAAAATGTTGTCTTTGTTTGCAAATTACATCGGGTGGCAGACAGGATCAGGCCCTTTCCCAAACACACACAGATGTGGCTGTCTTTTCCCAAACCGTGGACCAAAGTTAAGTTCCTGAGCCAAGGTGCCACTGTAATTCAGTGAATTTTAGTATTTTCACAGTGTTGTGCAATCATTACTATTAATTTTAGATCATTTTTGTCACTAGATGAAGAAATATTGAATCTTTTCACTAACTCCTCCCTGTCACCCAGCCCCTGGTGACCAGGAATCTACCCTACAGGCTTGCCTGTTCTGCTCATGAATGTACATGAAATCCTATCAGGTCTGCCCTTTAGTGTCTAGATTTTCTCACTGTATATTTCCAGGCTGTAGCCCATGTTGTATGAAGACTTCATTTCTTTTTTATTGTTATGGAGTATCTATACCCATAGGGCACCACTGGGGAAATCAAGGTACTGCACACACCCAGTGACTTTCTGGACTTAAGTAGCCAGGAATATAGGGAGCTGGATTTTCAGCGCTGCTTTGCCTAATGCCAATTGCCCCATCTGCTTGGAATCATGGGTAGTCGGTCCTTCGGTCCTGAAAGTAATGAATGGACCATCTTCAGGTATGGTGCCGAGTGAACATCCCGTGGACTTGTTCCCTCGTGCTCCTGCGCAATAGCACAGCTGGCCAGTACCACTTTTGGTTTAGTGTCTTTCCTTTTCCCCTTGTGGTTTGTTGATCTGGTTTGTACTCTAGAATGTGCCTAAGCAAGTGATGCTAAAAATAACATTGTTTGTTTCTGTAGGAGTTGAAGGCCACTCCCACCTGCAGAGCATTCCTGTGGCCTCTGAGGAGCCCTTGCCATAGCCCGGCCCGTGGCACGATGGCTTCTCATTTCGTGGGCTTTCTTAGGTAAGTGAAGAACCTCTTTAAAGGAAAACAGGGAGGGAGTGCAGCTTAGTGGTAGTGCACACATTTAGCTTGCTGGAAGCTCTGGGTTTGAGTCCTGGCACACAGGAAAAAAAAAAAAAAAACCCAAAACCCAAATGGAATTTGGTGTTTACACCAGACTGTACAGTTTCTTATGATTGGTCTTCAGGGTGTGCATCCCAGTGGAGTCTTCATAGAACACACACAGGTGGGCAGTAGTTTCCAGGGTCTAGGAGCTCTGTGCTGCAGAAAAGAGGCCCACATAGCTGGTCTTCTATGCCAAGCTCTGCTATTTTCTGGAAAACTTTTAGACCTCAACCAGAAAAACATTTTTAAAACTAAAAATAGGACTAGATTACTGGGTATGCACTATTGTTTGTATGATAGATTGGAAGAACATTTAAAAATATTGTACAGTGGTGATCCCCCTCCCCCCCACCCAGATCTGGGCTTAACTATCAGGGGTAAGGAGAAGATGTTCTCTCTGGCCCCTTCTGCTCAGGATGTTTGTGACTTTCACCTGCATTTTAAAATGTGGTCCTTCTATCAAGGATACATGATAAATCATCAAGTGCTATCACTTCCATTACATAGATCAATAACACGGGGGGTCAAAGAACTAAAGTCATGCATGTCACCCATTCCTTAGACTATTGACTTATTCATTTGTTTGCCTGCTTATGTAACTTCAGGCTGGCCCTGAACTCACTGTGTAGCCCAGGCTGGCCTGGAGCTTGAAGCAATCCTCCTGCCTCTGCCTCCTGAGTGCTAGGATTTGGGGCATGCACAACCTACCACACCTGTCATCCCTCCAACTTTTTCAGAAGCTGACAGACACTTAAACATTCTTTGATCAAACATTCTTCGCTAAAATCTCAATATATCATCTAAACAACGATAGTATTTCATTATAATGCTATGATGTATGAAGACTTCATTTCTTTTTTTATTGTTATGGAGTATCTATACCCATAGGGCACCACTGGGGAAATCAAGGTACTGCACAGTACCACTGAGCCATCTCGCCTTAGTCCACTGAGCTATCTCGCCAGCCCTTTATCCATGGTTTTAAAAAAGTTGAGAAGGTGTTTCAAAGCATAAGGTACTATCTGATTGTCTTTACTCCTAAGTTCAAATGTGTAATATCAGGGCCAGGGAGATGGCTCAGTGGAATAAGTGCTTCCCTGGCAAGTGCAAGGGCCTGAGTTCAATCCCCAGTTCTGAAAAAAAAACAAAACCAAATGTGTAATATCTGTAGCCTGTGAGATGATGAAGTTCGCTGTGATAAGCACCAAAGTTGAAAGTTAGGACTTCTGAATATTAGCTTAGACCTCTCCCTAAGTATTTGTACTTATTTTAGCTACACTAGTTTAAAGCAATCCTGCTATATACAAGCAAGCACTGAATTATTTTCCTTGGTAATAATTCTGTGGTAAAATTTGCCTTGCAGTCTCGGGATGGTCTTTAAAGAAATGAATTCACAATGCGAACAGAGGGGAAGGTAGAAGAACGTGCTATTTCAAAACTGAATCATGGGGAACATCTGATTGTCTTTACTCCTAACAACTATAAGTTACGATAAAAAGTAAAAGGTCCATAATGTGTCACTGTGGCCATGTCACAAACGATGGTCCAAGCAGGGGTAAAGCATTTGCCAGGCAGAAGCTGCTGGGCCAGTGCCCGGCATGTTATTGAGTGTCGCACCAGAGAGTGTGCTTTTTTACAGCATGGCTTGTATAGTCTTGCATGAGCAAACTTGTGCAGCCTGAAATCCAAAGTCACAGAGAGAACGACAAACATCTGCATCAATACGTGGTCACACGCACGCCAGATATGGGCAGAGAGGCAGGGAAAGCTTTCTTATGAGGCCTCTGTGACATCTAACCATCGACAGAGTGGTCTGAGTTAATATTGGGACCTCTTCAGGGTGACTATTCCATGTCTAATATTCGTGGGTGGAGTTCTAAACCATAGTTCTGTGGGGATTTTTATGTATTTGGTACAGGGTCTTACTATGCAGCTTAGACTCTTCCTGTTTTCAGCCTTTCCAGCACTGGGATTACAGGTGTGCACCACCTCGCCTGGACTCAGCGGCCACTCAGCACGCCCTGAGCGGGGTGCTGGCATGGCATGTGGTACTGGGGATCGAATTCCACTCCCTGCACTTGCCTAAGCTGGAGTTTAGTCCACTGAGCCATCTCGCCTTAGTCCACTGAGCTATCTTGCCAGCCCTTAATCCATGGTTTTAAAAAAGTTGAGAAGGTGTTTCAAAGCATAAAATATTCATCTAGTTTGCAGAAGCCCTGATGTGCTGCTTGCTATAGCAGGACAGGACAGTGAAAAATGCTGTCGGATCCCTGGATTACTTCAGGACCACAG
The DNA here is from genome assembly GCA_004027165.1 of Ctenomys sociabilis. Classification (NCBI taxonomy): domain Eukaryota; kingdom Metazoa; phylum Chordata; class Mammalia; order Rodentia; family Ctenomyidae; genus Ctenomys; species Ctenomys sociabilis. The sequence continues at coordinate 17,837 of PVKA01015097.1, forward strand.
CATAATGCAGCCCTTGGAACCAGTGCACACAAAGGAGCAGAGGGCACTGAACTGGACCCAAAACACAACGCAGAGGTGTAAACCTGGTTGTTTTCAGAAAGGCTCCTAAGAACATATGAGAATCCTCAAAACTGTGGCCACCAAGCCTGCACAGGGAGGGTGTTTCTTGGGAGAAACCCTTTTTCAGAGCTGTCCTCGATGTTCTGGATTTGGAACTGATACCTCCACAGTTGACCTCTTTCGTGGTTCAAGCATGGTATGGGCTGAGGGTGGATCTCCCTTTGAGGAGCTGCCTGGTGGGCTCACCTTCAGGTTGTGCCTTATTTTAGAGAAAGTGTCACAGAGTAGGCCCTTGCAGGGCAGGGGTAATGGAGGCTTGGCCTCGTGCCTCTCCTGTGGAAGTTCAGGAGTCTGTCCAGCTGTCCAGCCACAGGGTCTTGTAGGGGTCATGGTTTGGATGGCACTGCTCAGCAGGATGGGTCAGAGCTGGAGAAAGGAGGAATGGAGCACAGTGGGTTGTTCCACACTAGATCTCCACTAGACATTGCCACCAAATCCCGTTCTTCATAAATCAGTCACATAGGAACCCCATTTCCCATTTGTTCTTAGGGATATGTATATATATTTTAACCAAAAACAAACAAATGGAAAAAGACCCAGAGTGTCTTTTGTTTAAATGCTTTGCAAAATGTTATAGGGAAAGAGACCACAGTTTTTTTGTTTGTTTGTTTTGTTTTTTTTAGTACAGGGTCTACAAGGTCTTACTACACAGATTGGACTCATAGTAATCCTCTTGTTTTCAGCCTCCCAAGCACTGAGATTACAGGCATGCGCCACTGTGCCCAGTCTCAATAGCCAACATGCCCAGTCTCAATCTCAGTGCACCCTGGGGGTGAGGCCCACACGGCATGTCTGGCATTGAACACCCAGTCCCCAAGCCTGCCTACGTAGGCACTTTAGTCTGTTGAGCCATCTGGCCAGCCCCAGAGTTGCTTTTAAGAGTGAGAGGTCTTTGACAAAATTGGGAGACGAAAAACACATGCCAGGAGATTTCTAATATTTATCAAAGCAACCAAGTACATAAGGATCAATTGGAAAAATGGAAGGATTTCCCTATATATAGAAAAATGCAAGTGGTAATGAGAAGTTAGCCACCCAGAAAATCCCTGAGATTAAAGAAAAAAAATTAGGGGATTCACAACTCTGATATGCAGAGCTTTAGTCAAAAAATCTCTTCCTCACTTTTGCCTAGCCACAGAGGACCAGAAAGCCAGCTCTCCTCTCTTGGGAGGGGGCAGTAGAGCCCCGGATCTTAAGGCAGCAGGCGTGTGCCTCCACGTGGCTGGTGCCTATCCTCATCAAAAAGAATCCGAGTCAGACTTGGTAGCAGAAAAAGGCACTAAGATTTTAACTCTCGAGGAGCTGGTTAGCAGGTTGTTAAATCTAGGATAAACTCAGGAAGCATGAAAAAAATTCATGGAGACTACAACCCAGTTAGACCAAAGGGTAGACCGAGGCCTGATGAAGCTGTGTTTGTCATCTGTGACCAATTAGAGAGCAAATGGCACTAAATGATACAGAAGTGCTTCTATTTCCTCAAGATGTGCTCCAAATCATGCACTTTTTTTTTGAGGCACAGTTATGCCTCTGTTTGTTTGCTCAGTGGCTGATGGAAAGAAAACACAATTTTCTCACTGCAAATGGGGCAGTAATGACGAGGGCTACCCAACTCGGCCAGCGGCAAGGACTCTACAGCTGGCTTTGGGGTCGGCTTCTCTTCCCTGCCGCTCAGCGTGCTTCAGCAGAGCTGACATATTTTATGTTTCCAATGAAAACATGGAAGAAAACAAAACTATTAAATGCCAAAGAGGTGGCAAAAATGGCAGGAAGTAAAATTGATTTGGCGAGTTTTCGTTTTGAACGGTAGTTTTTGAAGAAATACAGATGTAATTAGAGCGATTACAGAGCGAGTTGGTGATTTTTATAGGTCTTTGGACGGAGGGCTCTGGATCATTTTAAGAGTTTTACTGTTGATGGCCTTAGGTCAAGTGTCTGGTTTTAGTCTTTGAAAACTTAAAGTTTTTTTCCTTTCTTTGACATATACCTCAGTAAAGTATTATTACTTTAATGCCTGTCAGCTATTCCACTTAGAAATATTACCAGAAGGGAAGGAGAGAATAGGAAGAGAAGAGAGAAAGGGAGAAAGAAGGACAGAAATGGGCTAAGGCAACGTGTTTGCATGTGTGAGAGAGAAAATTCAAAGTAGTGATACCTGAAGTGCGATCAATTAGCGGAATTGACTTCTACAAAGGGACAGAGAGATAAGTGATGATTGGAAGTGTTCTGGAGTCAAGCAGTACCCTGGCCAGCGGCCAGGAAATGGGGAGAAAGAGGAGGAGGAGGAGCATAGGGTGGAAGGAGGAGAGTGCTTGGGGAGGGAAGAGGGAGAGGGGACAACAGTAGCCATCCAGGGCTGGGCCACAAGTATGGCACCTCAGGGTATTAAGAAAGCAGGATTTGGGCAGCTGGCACTACTCAGATGATATGCAATAAGTGTGCATCAAATACTGAATGAATAAATTAATAATTAACTTTTGAGTGAAAGAAATAAAGCCAACAGCTTCTTTTTCCTGCCCATTGGTTAGCTAGTTACATAAATGGGTGGAAGCATGGAAACCATACGAATGACACACTCACCTTCAACAGTCCATTTTTAACTTGAAACACATGCATAGCCTCTCGCCAATTGTTTGATGAGCCGCCAAAGCCCTGTCCTTGAGGCCCGAAGCCCTGATTGTCTCTCTTGCGTAACCCACACCCATAAGCACTGTCTGAGGTTTCCCCTTGAGTTTCTTGAAAGCGGGGTGAGAATTTCAAGACATTTACAAAGCAATCTGAGCGCAGACCAATTCTCGATTTTTATTATTCGTGCCTCTAATCATTCGGCTGTCTCATCCACCCCTCTTCTGCCAGCAGCTTTCTCCTTTGGCTGCTTGCCTCTATTGAAGCTTTCTATAACACTCAACTAACAGGTCCTCTTCCTCCCCGGGCAGGCTTGTCAGTGTCTGTGGGTTTGTGTACTATGTGAATATTTGTGACGCTATGAAGCTTGGGCAACTGGCCTACACAGGCTGGGGACACGGGTGACACGAGGTGACCATGGGAAGTGCACATGTACAGGGCCTGGGGCTCATCTGCGGAATCCTGCTGGAGGCCATAAATAGTAGGCTAGGCACTAGGCGGAAATCAAGAGTTCTGGAGAGTTGCCCTGGCAAACTCCTACCTATAAAATGGTGGCAGGCATCCAGACAGTATTGATTTTTCTATATGCCTGGCACAACCCTATACCTGGATGCTGTCTTCATCACTCAGTACTTGACTGTGGGACTTTTTTTTTCTAGAACATTCTGTACCAAAAACAGGTAGAATGGAATGAAGGTGTGATCGTGGGGCTGCCAACTCTCCCTCCTTTCTCTCCTTAGGTAGATTTTATGCCTCTCATTAACATGAACTCCCCTCCCCAAGATTAGGAAGAGGAGCCACAGCTTATAGAAGACTTCCTCTTAGCATTGCCTTTCTTTGTCCAGCTCTTCTACCTTTCCAACAAGGGATGTCCTTATCACTTTCTTAATAAAAAGAAAAAAAAAAATCCCAGGCACAGCATCCTTTTGCATTTCTTTAGACGCTGATCTCACCTCTCTCCTTCTTTCTTCTCCCCTTTTACTTCATTCTATCGTTCCATTCTTTTGTTCTCTTGATCATGTTTAGCCCTAAGGATGGATCAAGACAGAGCTGGTTGTTCTGCCAGCTGCTGAGGCACACCAGAAATGCTTTCCTCAAGAAACTGGCCATTGAGCAGCACCAAAGCTGTGGGGGCTTCCCAGGCTCCGCCAGGACAGAACACCTTGCACCTCCAGAAGTCCTCAGCCAGAGAAATCAAAGGGCTATGAGTGCTGTAAACCTGTGAATAACCAATTGAAACCGAGACACAATTAGAATAGGTGTCTCTGAGTCCTTATTTGTAAAGTGAAAGTTTTATCCATATGGACCTGGCAGGCCTTTTCCAAAGCAGGTAGGTCTTGTTTGGTTACAGTTTGGTTAGCTGAAGGGTAGCCGGGCCCAGGCAGGCCAGACAGAGCTGAGCTAAAAGGGTGCAGGAACATCAGTAGCAGTCAGTAAGCAACACCCCACAACCAGCAGAAAGGGGACGGCACAGTGACACCTGCATCCACAAAGACCTGGGTGTTTTGAGGGCACATGGCTCTTCCCATCATGTCCAGAGACCAACTGTGCACCAAAGGGCAGCCCCGAGCCACGCAAGGTGGACAGGTGCCGGCCTGCACTGGGGCTGAGCTGCGCCATGCTAGGCGCTAGAGCGCAGATACTCTGAAAAGAGCAGGGAAAGGAGATATTGATACAGGTTGTGTGTGTGTGTGTGTGTGTGTGTGTGTGTGTGTGTGTGTGTGTGTGTGTAGGGCCTACAGGGTGTGCGGGGTTTCACTGCTAGATCAAACTTGTAGTGATCCGCCTGTTTACAGCCTACCAAGAGCTGGGATTACAGGTGCATGCTACCGTACCCAGTCTCAAGGGCAATCTCAGCACATCCTGGGGGTGGGGCCAACACAGGAGGCCTAGGACTTGAACCTCCGGCTCCTGAGCCTGCTTGTAGGCGCTTTAATCTGCTGAGCTATTTGGCCAGCCCTACAATACAGTTTTTAAAAAGTTGGAGATTTGCATCGCATGGCTACTCTCATTTATTCTGAAACTTATTATTCTGAGGCTCGATACATGAGGCTTTATTGTGTCTGTTTTGCTTCTAAAGATTCCTCCAAAAGATGAAAGTAAAAGACTGTGAAGCCCCAACCTCACACAAACCAAAGGGGAAAAAGAGATGTATCACAGTGCAGATGCTTGGTTGGAAAAAAAAAAAAAAAGAAAAAGAAGAAGGGCCAGCCAAATGGCTCAGCGGATTAAAGCGCCTGGGCACAGGGGCCGGGGGTTCAAGCCCCAGGCCTGCTGTGCTGGCCCTGTCCCCGGAGCGCACTGAGACTGCCATGGAGACTGGGCGTGGTGGTGCACACCTGTAATCCCAGCTCTTGGGAAGCTGAAAACAGAATGATCACTATGAGTCAGAAGTATGTAGTGAGACCCTGTAGAGCCTGTACTAAATGTATATAAATAAATAAATAGCTGCATGTGAACGCTGAGCTCAGTGAGCGGCATCACTTCTTGGTGGAGTCGAGCTCATCAAGCTGCCTCCTCCCTTGCTGCGATTATTCAGGTGTAGTCAGAAGAGGGCAGGGGCTGAGCGGAACACGGTAAAATGCGTACTTAGCAAGCAATTATCTCCCGAGGGCACTTAGTGAAGGTCTCACCTCAACGCTGAGCTCTTGGCTCTGCTTGGCTAAGGTCAGTATAATTTCATTAGTGATCAAGTTGCTCCCAAAATGTTGTATTAGGCGAAGAAAAAGTGTTTCCCCCTCCTCCTGCTTCCCTTGTTTTGACACTTGATATGCTCAAGGGGTTGCAGACGGAGGCTGGGGCACACAGTGGCTGTGATACGGCTGTCTGTGATTGCTGGAGTCAAGGACCAGTGGGTTTAGCGGGGGAGGTGGGGAGTGAGTTAGCCAAGGCAAATACAGAAGTCCAGAGCCCTAGTTCCGTGATGTAAATCTTGCAGCAAATTGCAATGAGCAGTATTTTATACATGAGGAAATGAAATGATAAAGTGCTTAAACTCTCGGACAGCCATGGATACGCTGTGTATACTGTGTATCTTTTAATTTTTTTTTTTTTTTTGATTGGCGTAAAATGCTGCGCCGTTTGGACTGCAAGGTGAATCGAAAAGTCTTGGTAGGAATGTGGCTTCCCCCGCAGCTTGGAAGGGAGCTAGTAGTTTGTTTGCCAAGGCCCTGGTAGCCTTCAATCTGTCAAAACGCTGCAAGCTGGGAGCCTGGTGCCAAAGCAAACCGTCCAAGTGCAGTAACACACGGGCTGCACACACCGAGGCACGCATGCACTCCCAGTGTCCCGGTCGTAATTTCAGGCTGGGTCAGGAGCACACAGGTTTGGGCTCGGTGGCTGGTGTTTGAGGAGGTGGGTGCACCGCAACAGGCTCCCCATTAGTGAGGCCTGGTGCAAGCCGCCGCGACTGTGCCAGGCAGGGCTGGGAAACCGTGAGCCATTGGCCGAGTCTCTGGGCTGGGGGCCTCCGGGGTTATATATTCTCTGGTTGCTGTGATGGCAGCCCAAGAATAATTTTCCTCGGGGGAATTTATTTTATTCTCTTCAGAGCGGAGCCCGTTTAATAACTAAGATTTTATTCCAGAATGAACTTGGTTAAGTATCCGAGGCACTTGAGCTTCCCTAGGGCCCAGCTGGATGAGGAAACAAAGCATTCAAGCCTCTGAATGTAACCTGGGCGCATCTTTTCGAGCAGAGGCACAGGCACAGGTTTTGCCGAGTCTGTGGCAGTCTTTTGGCAGAGGGAAGGGTGTCACATAGAAATTCAAGCACACAATTTATAGTCTATAAAAGTAGTGATAAGTTCAACCCCCTGACCTCATGGCACTTCTATCCTGGTGAGAGGAAGGGGAAAGAAATTGGAACAAATAAAGCTGGGGCACAAGAGAGAGGAAAAGCAATAGTTTGATCTGGGACCTAAGGAGGGGACAGGGGATTTGGAGTGCACGTCCTCTGGGCTGGAAAACCCCAAACTGTCCTTTCTTGGAGGGTCTCACGCGCTCGCCCCTGCCCACGTCCCCTCACTACGAAGGCAACCCTCCAGCTCAGTGGTTTTGCAGAACGGCTTGGTTGCTCTACAAACTAGTGGCTTCCGCGCCTGCCAAGAGCTCCGAGGCGCCGAGGTGCAGCATGTTTACAGCGCTGCTGTTTGTTTTGTTTTGTTTTTTATGAAACCACACCAGTCTGGTTTTCTTTTTAAGTGAGTAAACTGTGATGTCTTACAGATGACTCAGATTTCTAGGCACAGGTTCAGGTTTCTAGGCAGGAGCGATGACTATATTTCTGGTTTACAGATGAGGAAACTGAGGTAAGGGGTTTTGCCCAAGAAGGTGATTTGCCCAAGTCGCACATCCTAGAAGCATAGACTCCCACTTATTCTTGGCTTGGAGAAACCCTGAACCTAGCAGGGGTACAGTTAAAAATAAGTGTCTTTTTCCCCACCTCTGTCTAGAGACCCAGTCTCTCAGATTCCTGTCCTGTTATTGGAAGACAACTTGCGTGGCTTTTCTAGCCTTTGTGGTTTAAGGCATGGTTTTATTTTAAGCACTAAAAACTCCTGCAGGGTGCTGGTACACGCAGATAAGCCCAGCACTGCAGGAAGTAGCAGCAGGAGAGCTGCAAATCCAAGCCTAACCCTGGCTACTTAGTGACTGAGTGAGACCTGCCCCAAAATAAAAAGATAAATAGGGCTGAGGCTGTAGCTCAGAACGAAGGCCCTGTGTTCAATCCCCAGTACTGGGAAAAAAAAAAATCAAACATGAAAAAGTTGAAAAGAAGAGAGAAGGGAGGAGGGAGAGATTTGGGGTTCCTTGTTCCTTTTAATAAATACTTTTTGGAATGAGTCTAGGTTACCCATAGTATCTTCATCTAGATGTGGGTTTTCTGTGTCTCTGAATGTAACAGTAGAGACAGAAAATGTTTCTAGGGTCATAGAAAATCTATTGGATTGCACTGGTCTAAATCTCCAGCAAGTTATAAATTAAAACTATTCTTTTCACTCTAATTTTTTTGTCCTGTCTCCATCTCTCTCTCTCTGTCTCTCTGTCTCTGTCTCTCTCTCTCCATCTCTGTCTCTCTGTCTCTCTCTCTCTCTCCATCTCTCTGCCTCTCTGTCTCTCCACCCTCTTTAGCCAGGGTCTCAGTATGTAGCCCAAGCTGGCCCCAAACTCATAGCAATGCTCTTGCCTCAGCCTCCCGAGTGCTGGGATGACAGGCATGCACCACCACCTGTCTTCATGGTCTATATTTATGAATGGCTTTCTTGTTTGGAAGGAAAGATGTTGTATGTAGGTAAATGACTGGACATTAAAGAGAAAGTCTAGCCAGACACAACACCTCAGTCTCCCATCCATTTTCAAGCTTTCCTTCCCCACACTGCTCCTGGTCCAGCCTCAGACTCCGGCAGCAGAGATGTGGGGTTGAGCCCCTGCCTTCCCTCCTGTCCATTCCTCCCAACAGGTTAACTGCTCCAGGAGTGGAGAGGGGGCGTTGGTCACAGAGCCCAGTGGGATCTGCAGCTGGCCTCTCTGGAGCTGGCATCCTCTGGGGTCTAGGTCCTTCCCTCGGGCACTCTCACAGGTCCTTGGCAGCATACCACCTTGCTGTCCTGCGCAGGTTGGCTGAGCCTTTATCACCCCATGCCCACTTGCCAACTGTCCTCAGACTAGGGATCACCTCACAATCTTTGGGGGGTCTTTTCCAGATCCCCTAAGTGCAAGGTCTTTCCAGGGGGCCCATGCACAAAGTTCACGAGGAAGCAGCACCTCCCTCCTCTTTACTGTAGAAATCCAGACACCCCCACCCCCACCCTACCCCCATTCCCCAGCCCCCACCGCCCGTCCTCTAGCCTCCCTTCTTTCTGTCCTCCTCGACGGTACACCCAGCTAGGGCCTTGGAGATTTCAGGGGAGAGCCAGGCGCCAGTCTTGCTGCCCTGAGTGCCAGGGGGCCTTGCTTGGCTCGGTGCAGCTTCTGCTTTTCCTTTCGCTGTGAGGAAGTGGGGCCTGGAGGGTGGTGGCAGCTGTGCTCTCGATTCTCCATCCTTTCTCTGAGAATTTTACACCTCACAGGGAGTAGTAGCCAGTTGGTAATCCCTGCACTCTGGGAGGCTGAGGCAGGAGAATCCCACATTAAAGCAGGTGCTGCGCAGCGTAATGATTTAATGAGATCCTGTCTCTAAAAGAAAAAAGGCTGAAGATATGCCTCAGTACCGCCAAGCCCCAGGGTTTATTCTTCAGCAACTGTTCCCCGGTCCCCCAAGAAAGAAATCCAGCTGTGGCTCTCAGAGAACAGAAAAGGGGAGGGGAGCGCTGAGCCCTTGTCACGTGACCTTTGTTCCCTGCAGCAGGCAGGTCACAGTCCCTCTGTATCTACTCTGGGTGTCCCGCTGGGGCCTCAGCTTGTTGACAGACAACGTTGGGGGTCAGGTGGCATTTTGGATTCCTTCCGTGGCGAGCCCACTCCAACTTCCTCCCATCAGCCCCACACCACAGCTCTCCGGCACGGAGACAACGCCTTGCCCCTGTCCGAACCCTTCTGCAGCCTTGCAACAAGATGAGTTGGCCCACGCCTGGCATCCTGCCACTGGGAAGCTGAGACAGGAAGATTGCAAGTTTGAATGCAGCCCAGATCAGTTCAGCGACTTCAGTGAGATCCCGTTTCCAAATAAAATCTTTAAAAAGAATCGGCCATTTACATCAGTGCAGAAGCAGTGGTTCAATCTGAAGGTCACAAAAGAGGGGGAGTAAAACGGGTTGTGATATTTAACTGCACAACTTCCATCACCCCTGCTAGTGTTCGCTGAGGCCTAATAGAGAGTCAGAAGATGCAGTGTCAGGGGCCTGGGAGGTGGCCCAGTAGAATGAGCTTTTCCCTGTCCAGCGCAAGGGCTGAGTTCAGTCCGGGGTTCCACAGAAAAAAAAAAAAAAAAAAAAAAAAAAAAAAAGGATGCATCTTGAGATAATGATACTGTGATTTGCTCTCTGGGCAGGAAAGTTAATTGGCAACACCGGACCCTTTCCTGCCGGGAGTTTTCGCCTCTGGCTTCAGCCATCCCGGAAGGCTCAGGCTTACGCAAATATCTGTAAGACGGGGCGTGGGGCCGCGGGCTGGGATTCCAGCCTAGAATCCACAGCTCCGTGCACTCCGCTCCGCAGTCCTCTTGTCCTCCTGCCAGCCAGCTCCTGTTTCTACGCCTCTCTTATATTTGTTGACAAGCCCTAATCGGGGCTGGTGACAGTAGAACTTAAGGCGGCTGATGCCACCCATGGAGAGAACTTGTGATACCAGAAGCCTAAGGACAAGCAGCAGAAAGGCTGCACCAGGGGACTTTCCCTGACCAGGATCCGAAGCCCCACTTCTCTTGTGGGGAACCTGAAGGATGGCGCATGCGCATTCATCTGGTGATCCGCCCAGTCCCCTGCCGGCTTCTGCTTGGAGGTGAAGCTCCAAGAGGTTGAATTGGGACCTGAAACCCTGCTGCTAAATGTGAAGCTGAATTTTTATAAAGAAATGTTCCATCTGGCGTTTCTAAGTTTTTTTTTTTCTTTTATTAGTATAGTACATGTTTGCCATACATAATGCTTACATTATTCCTGGAGAGCCGGCGCATGTACATAACACATCTTAATGCTCTTCCCTCTCCTCTCCCTGGCTTTCCTCTTGCAAGAGATTCATCTCTGTTTCCTACTGTCTTTTATTTTTGCTCTTTATATTTTCATATAGGAGAAACCATATGATATCGAAACTTGTGTATTCGATTTATTTCACTTAACATTGTGGTCTCAAGGTCACTTTTCCCACAAATGACTCACTCATCCTTCTTCATGGCAGACTAGTACTCCACTGTGTATAAATACATTTCCTTTATCCATTCATCTGTTGACGGGCATTTAGGCCACTCCTGAGATTCAGCTATTACGAACTATGCTGCTCTAAACACAGGTATGTATGGATCTCCGTAATGTGACATCGTTTATTCATTGGAAGAGATCCCTTAAAGAGGAATAGCTGAGTTAAATGAAATTTCTAGCTCTAGTTCTTGGAAGAATCTCTGTACTGATTTCCACAGTGGTTGTTCTAGTTTACTTTCCCACCCGCAGGGTAGAAGGGTTTCTCGATCCCCACAGCCTCGCCAGTACTATCATTTGATTTCCCGATGGTGGCCTTTTTCTCTGGAGTCCCATGGGATCTCAGCATTAATTCACAGTTCTCTAATGGACAGTTTCTCATGTATTCACTGGCCATTTGTATTTGTAGCGGGGATCTGAGCCAGCTCTGCCCCAGCGTGGGGTCCTGAGCGGCCCTCAGCTCCCGTGCGGGTCACATCCGGGGACCCGCTCGGGCACGCCCCCTGCCGCCGGCCGCCGCTGCCCGGCTGCACTCACAGCCCTGCCTGTGCTGTCTTTCTTTCCTCCCCAGTGTCCTGGGCTTCCTGCTGTTGCTCGGCCTCCGGCTCGTCTGCCCGCAGCCGTCCACTGAACACAGAAAGGTGAGTCACGGCCACGCAGAGCCTTTCTGTCTCTGCGGGAGGGGCAGGAGTCTCTCTGGTCAGCGCCCCGAGCCTCGTTCCTGCTCTGAGCGGAAGCTGCGTGTCTGGACCGTTCGCCTCCTCCCGACCTTTCTCAGTGCCTGCAGCTCGGACACGGGGCTGGTGCCCAGGTCTGCGGCCTGCAGGCAGGGCCCGCATGGCTGACAAAGAGGACGGTGAAAAGGTTCTAGAAAGGCAATGAACGGTGGGCTCTGGCTGGGGACCACCCGGAAATGATTTGCAGGACACCTGGATAGACCTGCTACCCTTCTTCGCCGTCAGAATCGGAGAGGACACTGTGGCTATGACCAGGGCTGGGGGGGTGCGGGGAACCTCCTGCAGGCACCCAGCCATGCCACCCGTGAGCAGGCAGGGGGGCAGCTGGGAAGCAAGGACCCTCTTTGGCCTGATTCAACCAAAAGATGGAAAGCCAGAAGCCTTTCTAGGAGCACGTCTTCTTCTTCTTCTTTTTTTTTTTTCCCCACAGAACCAGGAATTGAACTCAGGCCTTTACACTTATTCCACTGAGCCATCTCCCTGGTCCCTCTAGGAGCCCTTCTTGTCCGACTGACCTAACTTGTTTCAAATCAATGAATTATATTCTGGTCTTGATTTTCTAGGCCTGACATAAGTCTCTGTCATCCTGAATCCCCCATCAGAAGCGGAGCTCTGTAAAAGCACAATATCCCTGAGCTCATTCACTGCCAAGACCTCAGCTCCTGGAATCAGAACCTGATTTTTTTTAATGTATTGAGTACGGGGTCTACAGAGTCTCACCACACAAATCGGACTTGATTCTCTTATTTTCAGCCTCCCAAGACCTGGGATTACAGGCATGCGCCACCACGCCCAGTCTCAGTTGCCATCTCAGCATGCCCAGGGACAGGGTCTCCACAGCATGCTGGGGATCGAACTTCTGCCCCAGCACCCGCCTAAGCAGGCACTTTAATCCACTGAGGTATCTGGCCCAGAATCTGACATATTTAAGTATGCAGTAACAGTCTTGTTAAATGACTAATAGGTTGGGAGACTGAGGCAGGAGACCAGAGGCCAGCTTGGGCTGTACAGTAAGCACAAGGCCAGCCTGAGCTATATAGTGAAAACCTTTCTCAAAACAAACAAATACCTACCCAGGAAAGCCTGGACCAAGGTCTAAACATCGTTTTCCCAAATTTGTTTAGAAGTTTAAACCTCCCTATTCTATTGCTTCATTTCCATTCACAGTTTCAATAACAGGAAAAGATAACTTTTACTATTATATTATTTACTGATATTTGGGACTACAAGAAGTTCATGCCATTCAGGCCCTGCCTCTGGGGTGTGCTGAGATGGCAGCTGAGACTGGGCGAGGTGATGCATGCCTGTAATCCTAGCTCTTACAAGGCTGTAAACAGGTAGATCACTACGAGTCTGATCGAGTAGTGAGACCCCTGAACACCCTAGACCCTTCCCTGAAAAATACAAAAACAAAACAAACAAACTAAGAAGGCCCTGACTTACTACTAATGAATTCCATTTCAGATGAATATTTGTGAGTTGGATTTGTTTGTAAGTCTGACAAAGTGAGCCTTGTACGCCTTTGCCACAGATGTGGAAAAATAAAAGCACCAAACATACCCACAAAAATACTATAAATAAGCTACTTTTGCTTTGTGATGCATGCCTGTAATCCCAGCACTAGGGAGGCTGAGGTAGGAGGATCAGTGCAAGTTCTAGGCCAGCCTGGGCTACAGAGTGAGCTCAAGGCCAGCCTGAACTATATGGCAAGACCCTGTCTTAAAAAGACAAAAATCAAAAGGTAAGGCAGATGTGTGAGCTACCTTCAGGATTTGTTCAGATGTTTATAATGTGTGGTCAGTTCCTACCTTTGAAAGTTTGAAACTTGAATATCCCTAAGTTGGGGAATTACAGTATTGAAATTGCTGATAGTGGACTTACTGCATCCGTATTTTTTTTGGTTGTGGCTTACATAGACTACAAGCGCTAAAGCATTTTATTTTTTTTTAATTTCCATCCCCACATAAGTTTATTATGTATGTATATGCACACACATAGATGTGTTGTGGATGTATTTGGTTACATTTTAGGGATACGCAGGAAAAAAATGTAGATACATTTTAAAAGAGTGGTTGAGGTTGTGACTAGTGGGAGGTTTTTGTTTTTGTTTTTTAATTTTAGGGAAGGTCTACAGGGTGTTCAGGGTCTCACTACTAGATTGGACTTGTAGTGGTCTGACTGTTTATAGTGTCCCAAGAGCTTGGGATTACAGGTGTGTACCATCATGCCCAATCAGTGTGAGGTATTTTAATATTAACATTTCTGTTAATGTTTGATGCTCAGTATCTGATTTTCAAGAACAGGATTTTGAAAGAAAAAAAAAACAGAACAGGATTTTGTATGTATTTTTATTTACCTATTTTTTTTTAAAGACAGGGTCTTGCTATGCAGTTTAGATTGGCGTTGAGCTTATTTTGTAGCTCTGGCTAGCCTTAAATTTATGGTAGTCCTCCTGCCTCAGCCTCCTAAGTGCTGGGATTATAGGCATGCACCAACACACCCAGCTAAGAACAGGGTTTTAAATTTTTTATTGATGTATATATTTGCAGTCCATTGCGATTGTATTCACCTTGGGGCTTTGATACCTCCTTGGAACACATCTTTAATTTTTTTATGTCCTTGTCCCCTCCCCCCTCACTCCCATGATCATCTCTTAGACTGTTTCCCTCTTACAAAAGATCTACCTTCCTATTTCCTATTACCTATCTTTTATTTTAGAGCTCAACGTATTTTATAAAGGATCCGTTTCTTTTGCCGTCACTTATTCTTTCAGGTTAACTTGAGTGTTATATGAATAGCTGAAGCAGAATCCCCCCCACTTCCTTCACACTTCTTTAAAGTGTTTGCTCAGAGAAATGGAATGGGGGGAGATCATGAGCCACTGTAGAATGTTGAGTTTAAAAACTGAGCAAAAATTGTCACCTCCTGCAATTTGGTACCTCCTTGTCAAAATAGTACTAAGAACGCTGAGGTAGAAAGACAGATTGTGAAAATCTTTGCAGAATCATTTATAGACTTCTTCACTTACAGAACATGCATTTTAAAACAGTTGTCAGCTGTAGTGAGTAGATGCGTTTCTCCTGCCAAGTTCATTGCTGTTAATCCAGAGAAGAGAGCATTCAGTGCGTCCTTGGGGGTGGGGGCAGATTTTCTTTTTGGTGCTGTTGGGAGCTTTGTGCAAATGTGCCTGTCATCCGGGGATGTCCTCAAAAACCTGGCATGAAAAGCTGGGCTGGCAGGCCTCGAAGCCATTTCTCCAAGATGAGAAATGAGAAAATGTTTATTAATGTATTAAAGGCTGCAATGTCTTTTCTACATAGATCCGTTGCAAATAATTTAGGCTTTCTTTGGTACAACATCTGTCACTATTATCCAGTTCTTGTGTTGAAGCACAGAGGCAGCCAGAGATAGTATCTAAATGAGTAAGCCTGGCTGTGTTCCAATAAAACTTTATTTAAAAAAATAGGTGGTGAAAACTGGTTGTGGTGGTGCACACCTGTAACCCTAGCCCACAGGAGGCTGAGGCAGGAGGAGCACCACGAGTTCAAGGCCAGCCTGGCCTATGTAGTGAGTTCAGTGCCAGCCTGACTACAAAGCAAGAACCTATGTCAAAAAACCAAAACATGAAAAATAAAGTGGATGGCAGGCTAGAGTTGGCCCTTGGGCCACAGTTTGCCAACTCCTGTCCTAAAGCCAGGATGGAAGAGACCTAATGGCAGATTTATGTGTTTTGAAGTTTGAGGTTGGAAATTTCCTCATCCTGGAACTTTGAGCAACACAAAGGGGTTGGTGCAAAATAAGTATCTTTTCATTAACGTAAGATTTATATTTGCTGTCAAGTTTTCATTACTTAGATCTATCCTAATTAAATTCATGCTGAGCCATTGTATCGTGGTAAAATCTACTTCTCCTCTTTAGCAGAGAGCCGCAGGAAGAATTGGAAAACCACCGAGGGGAAATTCTTAAGGGACAGCATTATTAATTTGTGCCTATTGTAGCTTAATATGTATATAAAACCTAGCTACTAAATGACATCTCTTTTCTGCTTCATTACAATGATATGTCCAACTTTAGCATATGGAAACATTTCTACAGCATAAGTTATTCTGAGGAAAGGACATAATTTGTAAATGCTGTCAAGTAAACTATGCACTTTCAGATGCTGCTCGGCGACTCAGTGCATCCCTGTAAAACTCCCAAATAGCTCAAGGAAAAGAGTAGCTCTTTCCAGATGTTTCTATCCACAAGTCTTCTTTCCTTATTCCGGCTGTATGAATAGTATCACAAACAATTGCTCGACCATCTGGTCTTAGTAATTACTGAATGATACTTGCCCTTTTTTTTTTTTTTTTTTTTTAAGACAATCTCACTATGTAGTGCAGGCTGGCCTTGAACTCACTATGTGGCCCAGCATGACCTCAAACTCACAGCGGTCCCCCTGCCTCAGTTTCCCAAGTGCTGGGATTACACTCAAAGGCATGCACTACCATACGCAGCCATATGATTATGTTTTAAAAACGTGCAAAGGGCTGAGGATACAGCTCAACAACAAGGTAACTGCCTGGCAAGCATGAGGTCCTGAGTTCGATTCTCAGTTCCACAAACAGAAGTTTTTGTGGCTTTATTTCTGGCTAAGATGAGACCAAGAACAGGAACCTCCATCCAGATTTTAGTAAAAACAATAAGCTGCTATTAAGGGACAATATGTAGACCGTAGAATGCTTTATAAATTAATGAAATTGTCCTACTGTGTGCCCTGCCCAAATTCATTAAGTAGTTTCCCAATATTAGTGGCTTTTTGTTTTTTTCTTTTCTTTTTAATGTATTTGGCACAGGGTCTCACTAAGCAGCTCAGACTCATGGCGATCCTCCTGTTTCCAGCCTCCCCAGCACTGGGATTACAAGTGTGTGCTGCCGTGCCGGGACTCAGTTGCTGGCTCAGTGCACCCAGGGGCGGGTGCGGTGCAGCCTGCCGGACCATGGGTGGAACCCCCATCCCTGTGCTCCCCTAAGCAGGTTCTTGGTCCGCTGAGCTATCTCACCAGCCCCCCACTATTAGCATTATGGTCCCTGTGCTGTACACAGAAAACAATTTCTAAACCGGTGTATACATTAGCTGCTGTACTTAAATAAAACTGTGTCTTTTTTTCCTTAAAGTTCTCTTTTTAAAGATTAAAAATTCACCTGTTTACTTTAGAAAATGATAAAAAAAAATAGAGGAAATAAAAATTCACTCCTGGGACCACTGCCCTGGAGCCTTCTGTTGGTGAAGACTTTGAGCAAAGAGAACATCACACTACGGAAGGAAGCGGGGAGGGTGAGACATTTGTTGTTGTTTTTTTTGTGTGTGTGGAATCAGGGGTTGAACTCAGGCCCTTGTTCTACTGAGCCATCTCCCTGGCCCCCATTTTCTACACCTCATAAGAAAGTTGCAGTGGGTTTCAGTTGCCTCTTGGGTTTTTTTTTCTGTTTGTTTCTGATACTGGGAATTGAACTCACAACCTCATGCTTGACATGCAGGCTCTGTGCTGCTGAGCTACATCCCTGGCCCTTCGGTTGCTGTTGACATATCTTCCAACTGGATATTGAACAGAAGGATAAAAAGAAGTTTCAGGGCCGGGGAGATGGCTCAGTGGAATAAACACTTCCCTGGCAAGCGCAAGGGCCTGAGTTCAATCCCCAGTTCCACAAAAAAAAAAAAAAAAAGAAGTTTCAGAAGGCTGGCCAGATAGCTCAGCAGACTAAAATGTTTGCTTAGGTAGACGCAGGGATGGGGTTTGATCCCCAGCCTGCTGTGCCCATCCGCCCCTGGGGTGTACTGAGATGATGATTGAGGCTGGGCGTGGTGGCACATGCCTGTAATCCCAGGGCTTAGGAGGCTGAAAGCAGGAGGATTAGTAGGAGTCTGATCTGTGTAGTGAGACTCTGTAGACCCTGTAATAAACAGATTAAAAAAAAAAGTTTCAGGTCCTACAAAACTTCCCCTATTATTGTTGCTATATTGAAGAAGAAGAAAAAAGAGGACAATAGTATTCACAAGAATATCTTTTTCACCCATATACTTATTGGCCATTTGTACATCTTCTTAAAAAGTGCCTATTAAATTCATTTGCCCTTTATTTGATTGGGTCAGTTGTTCTGGGGTTGGGGGGGTGACCTTTTTTTTTTTTTTTTTTTTGCTTTTATGTATTCTCATTATAAAAACAGATTAGCTCATTATAAAAACAGTAGCTAGCTAAATTTTCCCTGGTTTTAGGTTTTCTCTCACCTGAAACAACAAAAAATATCTTAGCACATATAAGCCAAGTATTAAGGTAGCCCATTCTCCTCAAATTGATTGTAACAAAATTTTCATCAGACTTTTTTTTTCAATTTTTTATGTATTTGGTACAGGGTCTCACTATGCAGTTTGCGCTCATAATGATCCTCCTGTTTTCAGCCTCCCCAGCATTGGGATTAGAGGCCATGCTGCCACGCCCAAACTCAGAGGACGGCTCAGCATGCCCAGGGGGTGGGGCTGGTGCAGCATGTGTGGCCAGGTATCAAACCTTGGTCCCTGCACCTGCCTAAGCAGTCGCTTCATCTGCTGAGCTATCTTGCCAGCCCTTCATCAGACATTTTGACAAAATAGATCAATAGATTGAAGCCAAACAGATTTCCAAATGGAAAATATTGCAAGATTTATATGCTATAATATTTATGTTTTTATCTACACTAATGAAGATAGCACGTTATAAAAATAGACAAGTAAATAATGAGACAGAATGGAGTAGAGAAATAGACCAACATATACACAGATACCTTGTGTGTTTTTTTTTGTTGTTGTTATTGTTTTTTTTTTGTACTGGTAAATTCAGTACCTTTCACTTGTCAGACAGGTGCTTATGCTGCTAGCTGTATCCCTGGCCCAGACAACTTATTTTTTAAAGGTGAAAGTAATTCTGAAGAGAAAGGATAGTCTTTACTAAAAATAATGCTGGAACAGTGAGATATTCCCATGCAAAAAAAGAATTTCAGCCCACCTCTTGTACAATAATATATACAAATATTAACTCAAATTTAATGAAATAAGAATAAAAAAATTACTTCAACATATAAAAATTATATGTAAAAAAATAAAAATTATATGTAAAACAGACAAAGCGAGGATATCACACTCAGTGATGAAAGATGAAAAGCTCTCCTGCACAAGAAGCACCAAGGTGAGGGTGCCTGTTTTTATCACTTTGATTTGACAAAGTGCTGAAAGTTCTACAAAGAGCCTGTAGGCAAGAAAGAAAGAAAGAATTGGAAGAAAAGAAAAATAATTTTAGTTCACAGATGAACTATTTTGACAAACTTAAAGAATCCACACCAAAAAAAAAAAAAAAAAAAAAAAAAAAATAACAAAAAAAAAAAAATAAAACAAAAAAAAAAAAAAAAAAAAAAAAAAAAAAAAAAAAAAAAAAAAAAAAAAAACTACCAGAGGCAAATAAATGAATCCAGCAAAGTAAAAGAATAAACAGTCAACATGCCAAAATCAGTTTGCATTTATGTGCACTAAAATGGTCATTCCAAATAAGAATGCTATTCTGTTTATAATAGCACCGAAAGGAATAAAATATCAGGAAATTAATCTAACCAAAGAGGGCTGAAGCGTATACAGTGAAAACTACAAAACACTGTTGAAAGAAGACAAAGTAAAGACGACCTGTGTTCACGGATTGGAAGACTTAATTTTGTTATAGTGTCAGTATTGCCCAAAGTGACCTAGGAAATTACGATCAAAATCTCAGTGATGTTTTTGCAGAAATAGAAAAATAATCTTAAAATTCATACAGAGCCAGGCATGGTGCCACCTGCCTATAATCCCAGCACTCAGGTGGCTGAGGCAGGAGGATTGCTGTGAGTTTCAAACCAGCCTGAACTGCATAGTGAGACCCTGTGTAAGAAAGACTAAAACAAAAAAGAAAGAAAGATCAAATGGAATCTCAAGGGAAAACCTAATACCCAAAAGAATATTGATAACAGAAGAAATCAGGAGAACTTGTACTTCTGATTCCAGAACTTATTAGAAAACTACAGTAATCAAAACAATGTGGTACTGGTATAAGGACAGATTATTGACTAGTGGATTAGAATGGAAGGCCTAGAAATAAACAGACATATATGATGAAATGAGTTTTCACAGGAATGTCAAGACCATTCAATAGGAGAAGGACAAGCTTTTCAATAAATGATCCTGGGAAAACTGGATGTCCACATGCAGAAGAATTAAGTTGGGCCTGTCTCTAACGCCATAAACTAACTCAAAATGTAAAAGATAAATCCATAAAATGCCTGTGAGAAAATAGGACAAAAATGTTCAACACACTGGGCTTAGTGGTGATATTGAAGGCATAGATAATAAATGAAAAATAAACAACATAGATGCCACTGAAATTACTTTTGTGTGTGTGCCTGAAAAGCCATCCCTACAGACTGTGAAGACAATCCTAGAACGAGTGGGAGAAAATATTTTCGACTTGCATGTCTGATAAGGAATTGATATTTGATAAATATAAAGAACTTTCGAAATTCCAATACAACAAAAGAAGCCTAATTCACGAATGGACAAAGTGTCTTGACAGACATTTCTTTGCAAAAGATACACAAATGGCCAATAGGCACATGGAAAGATGCTCTGGGAGGAGTTAAGGGGAAGGGAGGAAGGAAGGAACAATTATCAAGGGGCTATCAGAAAATTGTAGGGTGATGTGTTTATCTTGCTATGGCAGTGGTTTCATAAGTGAGCACTAGTAAAAACACTTATCAAATTGTATACTCTACATATGTACAGTGTATTGTCTATCAATTATATCTCAGTAAAGCTTTTAAAATTAAGCTGCTCAGGGGCCTTTGGGTTAGCTCAGTTGTTTAAGTACCTGCTCATGTAAACGCAGTCATGCAAAGTGGACTGTGGTTCAATCCCCAGCTCCACATACCTTACCAGACCTGCCCTTAAGGCAGCCTGAGCCAGCACCCCCCTCCAAATAAATAAATAAATAAATAAAATTAAGCTGCTGATATAAGCCATGAGTGAAGAATTTCATTGTCATTATCTTGGCCATAAGAAACCAGATCCAAGAGGCTGGGGAGATGGCTCAGTAGAATAAGCACTTTCCTGGCAAGTGCATGTATCTGAGTTTAATCCTCAGTTCAGCCAAAAAAAAAAAAAAAAAAAAAAAAAAAAAAAAAAAAAAAAAAAAAACAAGCAAATAAAGAAACCAGATCCAGAGCTGGGTATATAGCTCGGTGACACAAAGACCTGCCTGGCAAATACAAGGTCCTGAGTTCGATTCCCAGTACTACCACCACCACCAAAATGAAAACAGATAGAAAAGTTTCTACAGTATGATTCCATTTGTATTTAGGTCAAGAACAGGCATATCATTGGTGGTGAAAATAACATCAAATAGTGGATACCACTGGGGGTTGGGGTTGGCCACTGACTAGCAAGAGGCTTGAGGGAAACCTCCAGGGTACTGGAAGTACTCTAAATCCTGATGTAGGTGGAAAATGCTTCATCTTAAAAGGATAAAGGTTCATACACTTACAATGAGCACATTCCATGCACTTTCTGTGTGTTATATTCAATTTTAAAAGCAGGAGGAAAAGAAGATGACAATGCAGTGATCTAATGCCAATACTGAAATGGCCACCAAAGCCCCTAGGGAACTGGAAGGCCACCCTGTGGGAGTGAGGAGACAAGGTTACCTTTGCAGGAACAGCCTGAGGGCTGCTATATTGGAGCATCCAGGCCAGAGCTACAGGGAACTGGATGCTGGTTCTCAAGCAGTGCTCTGTCCTTCCCAGCTGGGATGTATCAAGCTTTCTGGACAAGGCATTATATTTATCATGGTGTAAATACAACTGACTGCTTCTGAAAATTTAAGAGGATTTCTTCTTGTGACAAATGAAGATGTTATAATCCAAATGTCTTAGAAAGGGAAAAATTCCCTAAGTCCACTAACTTCTACTGCGCAGTTGCAGAATCTGCTTCTTGTGATCAAATGAAGTGCCAGAAAAAGTGAAGTTGCCTGTGTTAAACTTGGTCTTTGGAAAGTCTTTTGTAAACGTTGCAGGAAAAGAGTGTCTCTAGGGCCTTTAGTTTGAGAATATTGGGGCGGTGCCAGCATCTTCCCCTCTTCCTTGCTGAGGCCCAAGGTTCCTTTTCTTGTTGTGTTGTGTTTTGTTTTGTGGCATGTGCTTATTCCTTTGTGGGGCTGCATGAAGTGGAACAGAGGATGGACAACCCTCCCAGTGCCTGCTGACTGCCTTCATGGAGACAGGATCTGCTTGCCCACCCTCTTGGGCCCTTTTCCCTCTCCAGCTTTGGTTGACATAAATTAATGTCTTACATCCCTTCAGCCTCATGGAATCTGCCAGGTTGTCCTGTGGAGGAGTCTTGGTCCTAGATGCTCTGATGTTATCTTGGAATCAGGGAGATGGACTGGATGCTGCAGGCTTACTGTGTCCCATCCTCGTGGCTCTGCCTGAGGATTATTAATTCTTGCCAACTTCAGTCTCTCTGTTTTTCAGTTGTCCAAGCAGTTGTTCTCTTATAGAAAAGCTCCAACTCAAGAGATGAAGCTATTCAAGAGGCTGAGGCAGGGAGGACTGGTTGAGTACGCGAGTTTGGGGCTAGCTGGTAACATGAAAAGAACATATTCTAAAGGGGGGAAAAGGGTAGAAAAATGTATCAAGTAATCACAAGAAAGTCAGGATGGCAGTATTAAGACAAAACAGATTGCAGATCAAGGAATCTATAATAATCACTCTCGTTGCTGGGACAGAATATCACACACTCACAATTTAAAGGGGGAGAGATTTATTTTGGTGTATAGTTTTGGTAGGTCCAGTCCATGGGGGTCAGATGCCAAGGCAGAAATGGTATGGGAGGCCGGTAAGATAGCTCAGTGGTCTAAAGTGTGTGCTTAGGCAAGCTTAGGCAGTTGCAGGGGACCAAGGTTTGATTCCCAGCACCACATGCTGTGCCAGCCCCACGTCAGGGTGGGCTGAGCTGGCCAAAAATAAAAAATAAAATAAAAAGAAATTGTGTGGGAATCCACCTGAGTAGAGCAGGTCTATAATGCTATCATCCTCCAAAAGCTCTGTTTCCAAGCATGCAACCTTGGGGGCCATTCCAGGTCTCACTTGTAATAGAACCTAAACAGAAAGTGACATTAAAACTATTTCTTAGGAAAAAAGAAAAACATAGCAGCCCTTAAAAACTTATGTCACAGCTTTTTTCTGCAGAAGATGCTGAACCACAGAAGTAAAGCAAATAATGGGGGGTGAAAGGAAACTGAGTAACTGGGCCTCCCACATTTTCTGTGGCAAAAATAACACAGTAACTGTTGGCTGTTCCTACCCTATGGTGCCCTCTGCTCCAATTTCCTAAAGAACTCTTTGAAATGTAATTGTTACTAAGTGCAGGGCAAAAAAAAAAAAAAAGGAAAGAAAGAAAAAAATCCCCCCAATCCCCAAACAACCAAAAATCTTTATTTTTCTATATGTGGATATTTCCTTTTCTAAAATATTTTGCTCACTGTACAGAAATGCTCATATTTTAAGAGTATGAATTCCTTCCTTTGAAGTTTGTAGTTCCATTTATAACAGCATTTAAAAATAAATGCTGTTATAAATGTGTTATTATTGTCTGAAAGAGCTTGAACCCCCATATCTCAAATGTGATCTTGTTACAGACCAGCCAAGTTATACACAGTGGATGTTTTCATGTGTTTCAATCCTAACAAAGTGACTTCGGGCCTATAAATGGTTCTAAGAAAAATGAGCATTTTATGTGCTTTAATTTTTTTTCTCAAAATTTCCATTCCTTCCCACACTTATGCACATAAAACCCAAACCATAAAAAGGTATTTTAAAAATAACTCCTAAATTTCCCACTATATTATGCTTCTAGGCCTGATTACAGTTAAAACAAAGTTTTGACAGAATAACTTATCACTTAGGCCACAAATCTTAGTCTTTGGGGACAAAAAAAATAGAATCACAGTCCAGTCTTTGGGCCACTCTCCTTGAATATGTGTTAGTGGTCCATCTTCCTCTCTGAATAATGGGTGTGATTCTCAGTGGAGGAATTTGGCAGGTGGAAATTTTATTATGTGTTAACTGTTTACCTTTCTTACCCAGCATGATTCGGCTGCTTGGTCTGGAGAAGAGAGAAGTGTCTTTGTATTCCTAATAATACTACCTATGTATCTTTGCATCTCTATCTGTCTGTATCATACCTGAGAATTCCCTGAGCCACACATACCGAGTTCAGGAACTTGTCAAATCCACAGTCAGGGAGTGTAGAGGCTGTTACTATTGTATTGCTGTATTTTTGGTGTCTCTGTTGCGACAGATGCCAAGCCTGGTACCCAAGCAGGCATCTTCCCCAGCATGGCAACTGAGCATGTCTCCAGAAATGACCAGGTATTCCCTGTAGGCGGGGTGAGGAGCACACCTGTTTAAGCTGTAAAGACTTCCTCAAAGGCAGCTATGCCCTGCTCCCTAGGGAGGCTCTCTAGGCCTGCCATCCTCTCCCTGGGTTTGTTTTGAAAACTCATATTCTGCACGTCTCTCAAGCCATGCGCTTGGAAGTGCGTTTTGCAGCAGGAGATGCTCCTCTTTAAAGTCTCCGCCTTCTCTTCTGCAACCTTTTGGGTTTCTTTGCAAAGAGGAGGAGACAGCACACACTGGGGCTACCTGGAAGCGGAAGCGTACAGCTGAAAGGCTTTGTGCCAGTCACTGTAGGGGCCATAGCTGTGGGGACTCAAGGGCACTGTGGTCATCCAGAGGTGCTCCTCCATCCAAGGATGCTCCTCCATCCAAGGATGCTCCTCCATCCAGGGGTGCTTCTCCCTTGCTGAGAGCAAGGCAGAAGGTGTGCTGTGCGCCAGGGCCTGTGCCAGGCACTCTGAAAGCATGGTCCTGATCCTTTCTCACACCACACTCTGAGGCAGATAGTCGTGGGTGTGGAGACTCGAACTGCGCTGCTTTGACAAGGGGCAGCAGCCTGGGCTCAGAGGTCTCAACCCAGCCAGGCGAGTTGTCCGCCTTGGGCCACACTGGCTCTTGTGGTCTGTGCTGTCTCAGCCTTTGTCTCTACAGAGCCACAACACATTCCTTGGAAAGCCTTTTTTGTGCTCTAACTCAATTATGTACCTATGTCCCATCCTGGTTATAGGAGCCCTGATGTGGTGGAACCCATCTTGTGTCTTTTTTTTCAGCAACAGGGTCTTGCTATGTAGGTTAGGACTGGCTCTCAATTCTCTGTGTAGTCCTGCCTGGCCTTGAACTTGCATCCACCCTCCTGCCTCAGCCTCCTGAGTGCTGGGATTACAGGTGCACATTACCCTGCCTGGCTGATTTTGTTTTTATCATAATGTCATAGTTCAAACCCACTATATTATACTTACTTCTTGAGTACCCCCAAATGAACACCATTACTCTTTTCTTTCCTAGTCTGGTCTGATGTTGAACTTCTGCTAACTAACAAGGTTCACAGGAGGGGCAGACCAACAATTTAAGCTGGATTAACACTTTTGAATTAAGTCCTTAGGTCCCAGAATGTGCCTCACTGGCACAGGTTTCTTCGTATCTAAACTGCCGTAAGAATAACCTCTTTAAAGTTATACTTAACCGTACAGGTTACAGATGTTCCTTGTGTAATGCCTAAATCCCATTCCTGCAGATGTGTTGTTAAATGAACCGGTTGCTAAATGGGGACTTGTATGTAGTACGAACATTATGACAGCATTCAGCACGAAAACAAGGTCAAAGGAAACTCCAGCACTTTGTTTTATTTGTAGAACTCTTACATGCAGTACGGTAGTGTATAGCAGAACATAAAACTATAGTACTGTACTATAGTAAGTCCCCAACCTACAAACCAGTTCCATTCTGGGACAATGTTTAGAAACTGGATTCAGTCATAGGCCCAGAAAGTGAGTCCTAGGATCAGCGAGATAGCTCAGTGAACTAAACACTTTCTTAGGCAAGCACAAGGACCAGGGTTCGATTCTCGGCACAATGTGCCATGCCAGTCCTGCCCCCTGGGTGCTGAGCTGGTCACCGAATAACCCCAGCACTGGTGAGGCTGAAAATAGGAGGATCACTATGAGTCCAAGCTGCAAAGTGAGACCCTGTACCAAATACATTAAAAAAAAAAAAAAGTACCGATTTGCACTTCCTAGCAGTCCCCCCATGTCACCACCATTGCTTATCCTCTTGCTTCTCGACATCCTGGGTTATGACTGAGCACTGCACTACTGCACCCTATTGCAGTGCTCAGTAAGCACATAGTGGCACAGCTGTGACAGTGTCTGACGTACGAGCTACTGTCATGATTTGTTCGCGTCTATGAATGTTCGTAATATGAGGTCCATTCATAGCTGTGGAAGTTTGCAAGCTGAATGTTCATAACTCAGGGCCTTTTGTACAGTACAGTCAGCAAAACTTATGGTACCATATAAACTAAATGTACTGTACAAAAAAAGACATTGAGGCTATCAACAAAGTGGCTATCCAACAACAATAAAAACACAGATCCGCACACCTCAGTGATGAGTCAGTGGTTAAACAGGTAGTGGTTAAAGAAGGACCATGTGTCATTCTAGCTGGGCATGGTAGCACATTCCTGTAATCCTAGTGGAGACGGGACAATCTCCCTGAGTTTGAGGCCATCCTGGGCTCCATAGGGAATTCAAAGTCAGCCTGAATTACATAGGGTGACCCTGTCTCAAAACACCAAACCAAACCAAAACAAAACCCTAATTCTATAAGTAAGATGTGATCTCGTAAGATTCTTCAGTCTCAGAGCAGAGCTCCCTGGAAGCCAAATTTTAAGAATTTATGATGGAAGAAATAGTTGTAGTTAATTTGAAGGGGCCTCTGCTAAGATTTTATTGTATTGAATATTATTCCAAATATATTGGCCACAGGAAAGTCTGCTATCTTTTCTCCTCTGACGGTGGCTTCCACTCCAAGATCATGATTTGGACCATAAATCTACATATTATACCTGATTTCTCCTTGGCCTACCTTGTTTTCTTTCTGCCAAGGCTGTATGGGTCTGCTTCAATTTTCCACATTGTATTCTGACCGTTGGCTTTGATAACATTGTCTTTATAGTTAAAAGAAGTTCAGCATCTCTGGGTGGAAAGCCCTTTGAGAAAATGAAGGCCATAAAATGTCAAAGTACAAATGAATTATGTAGCCTCTTTGTCTGCAGCAATTTCCGAGCAGTGGCCGGAATGTCCCATTCTGTCTGTCTTCTCTTCCTGTGCCTTTCATGTGGAAGACAACACATCGGCAGGACCCACAGTGGGCGAGGCTGGGGTAGGTGTGGATTGGTTCATTGCTGCCAACATTGTAGCAGCATTGCTGAGCTTATACTGTGTACCCACCCAGTAGCACACTGGGTGCTCAGAATGTGCCAGGAGTATATGGGTACCCTGTCCCTGCAGTGGACAGCTCAGAGCATCCAGAGGCCCTGGAAGAAACCACTGCAGTGCCATTGGAGGGGTGCAGGTCTGACCCAATAATTTGGGATCACAGTGGAGAGTGAGAGCCAAGGAGATGGCTCAGTAGAATAAGCGCTTACCTAGCAAGCACAAGGGCCTGAGCTCAATTCCCGGTTCTGCCAAAAACAAACAAAAAACAGTAGGTTTATCAAGCTCATTCATTCACACAGTGGAGAGTGATGTTGACAGTAAAACCAACATTTATTGAATACTTTCTGTATGCTGACACAGTATCTGGGGTGTGTGTGTGTGTGTGTGTGTGTGTGTGTGTGTGTGTATGTAGTGTCTGAGTTAGGTCTTGCTATGTACCTTATGTTATTCTTGAACTCACTCTGTAGCCCAGACTGGCCTTGATTATGACATCCACCTGCCTCAGGGTCCTGAATGCTGGGATTAGAGTGTAATCCACCATTCACTGGGCTCTCAGTATCTAACCTTTTATCCTAAAAACAACTCTGTATTAAAGAAGCTACCGTTATTCCCTTTTAGTGGGTGAGGCAATTGAGTTTCAAAAGGTTCTCCAAGCTGAATGTTAAAAGCTAACTATGAATTCTCCAGGGACAGGCTTAAAAGATAAACTACTATATGCAGTGGGAAAAAATCAAAGAACTATTCAGGAATGAGGATGAAGAGGTGATTCTAGGACAGAGAAGAGCAGGTACAAAGCCATGGAACAAATGCACGCGATGCCTTTTGCCTGCCCAGGGCACTGTGGGTCTCAGCGGGGGAGGAGGGCAAACGTCATTTACAGGATCAGGAGCTGAGGGATTTCAGCAGCAGCGTGACCAGGGAAAAATGGCCTGTGTGTGCCCACACTGCACTCAGGGCTCCTCCCGCCTGCGGTCCCACGGCTGCTTCATTGCACAAGCTCCCACGTGATGGGAGAAGTTGGCTTTGAAGTAGTTGTTCCGATGCCTTTAGGCTTAGACCCAAAGGAGGAAGGAACAGCTGGGCTCCCTGGGAAAGTGAGGGCTGGCAGGGCCTGCATGGGCATTGAGTTCTATGCCTTCTAAGCCGGACTTCAAGGGGCTTGGTCAAGTCACTCAACGTGTGGGACACTGGCTTTGTCCCTTGTATGCCCTGAAAACAAAGATTCCACCTGGTTCCAAGTGTATATGTCAGAGCCTGCTGGAGCGCCTGGCAGGCTGTAATCCTTAAGCTGGAAATTCCAGCTATCACAAGGCATTTCGGGCAATGAGTTATACTTCTAGGGGAAAGTAAAGGCTAAATGAATAGTCCCACTTCCATAGCTTCCTTAGTTAATAAGCACTTTCCTGGCATGTGAAGGGCCTGAGTTCAATCCCCGGTTCCGCAAAAAAAAAAAAAAAAAAAAAAAAAAGCTATCTCTATAGCTTCCTTAGTTAACCAGTCATCCTGGCTCTAAGCCCTGATATTTGGGTGGTAGTTGTTGGCTAAAGAAAACCATCTTAGCTTCTGCTCGATGCAGGGTTTTTTTTTTTTTTTTCCAAACAAACTTTTTGACCCACTGATTCTTTTTATTTTTATTTTTTTTATAAGCAGAATATATTTACTGAGAGGGACGAGCGGGTTGTCTCCCAGATGCAGGTTTACTTAGCTTGTGGCAGTGGGTAGGGAAGAGCAAGCCACAGGGGATTCTGTCCCACTTGCAGGGCGTGGCTGCTGGCAAAGCAGCCCCAGTGGAGAGAGAAACCTGGAGCCTTAATTATGTCCCGGGTCCCAGGACTTTTTCCCATGCAAGGACATTGATTGGGGGCTTGGTGACTCTCATAGGCGCAGACCTCCTTCCTGTGTACCCTTTCTCCTTGACTGAAGGCTTTCTGGAGAACAGCAGAAACAACAGGCACCGAGGGTGGATGAGAATCATATCCTCCACACAGCCCCTAGGCCCCTTGTGCCTTTGTCCCAGCCAGTTCTGGGCAGGACTAGGCTGTCAGCTGTCACTCCGCCCCGGGACTGGGTGACTGAGACTGATTGACAAGTGCATTGTCCTTCTTCTGCCATGAAAACAAAACAGAAAAAGCAGAGTGGCTTGGTGGGGAGAGAGAGGGACTCAGTGGCTGGGTGAATGCTGTTCCTTTCTGGGCATGGGACGATCCAGGCTCATTCTCTATGAGAATGTTACATCCAAAGGCAGTGACTTTGAAAGAGTTGTGGCTGCGGAATTAGAGACAGATGCTTAGCTGGCTGTGAGTAGATATTAAATTGTATTAAACTATGCAATTCGCATTTCTCATGCAAGCCTTGTGTCAACCTGACATGGCCCTCGGGTGGCATTTGCATCTCTGTAGAGGACCAAATAAAAGCAGCAGCGTGTCTCCTACTCATTTCTATTCATAAGTGTGAGCTGTGCTTATTCTAGCTCTCATCCACCGGCCCATCTCGGCCAGATTAGCCTCCTCCAGCGAGAGCTAGTGGAGTCCGTTGCTAGCATTTCACATTGTCAGCTCACATTCATTCTTAAGGACCAGGAGCCAAGAGGGATTTACGTAAGGGTGTATATGGTGGCACTCCTTGAAGGTAACCAGATATTCTGCTTCATCTAGGACAGTCCTTGTTTATGCTTGTTATCCGTACATAATTGTTAATTCCAGTGCTCCCTTTTCCTCTCAAAAGAGATCCAGTTTGGTGGTGGCTTACGTTATTCTGTTCATGCCTGGCAAGTGCTTATAATCCAAGAGGGGCAGAAAGGATGTCAGAAGTAATATTAAAAGGGGGTGGAGATTGGAGGCAGAGGGCTATAGATGATTGGGGGAGGAAATGGGCCACCCAAGGCAGAGATTGACAGGGGACGGATATGCAGGCCTCAGGAG
Source organism: Ctenomys sociabilis (assembly GCA_004027165.1). Lineage (NCBI taxonomy): Eukaryota > Metazoa > Chordata > Mammalia > Rodentia > Ctenomyidae > Ctenomys > Ctenomys sociabilis. The sequence goes on from PVKA01015097.1 coordinate 47,508, forward strand.
GGCTAGGACTGCAGAGCATTTGTGGGAGGAGGCCAGATGGAAGTGTGGGAGCGTGGTGAGGAATGGGGTGTGTGGGAGTCTTGGGGGGCCATGCAGACAGAGGCTCTTTCTGCAGGGGTAGGGACCAGATGGCCTGGGGGCTGGAATAGCAAATGGAGAACTCATATGTCACCCTGGAGGTCGCAGGCAGGAGAAACTGGCAAGAGAAACCCAAGGTGAAACCATTCAGCCAGTGTAGGACTGGTCACCCGGTGGCTAGGCCTGTGTGTCACCAAAGGCAGGTTTCCAGGTTTTTGGTATCCTCAATAAAGAACTGGACAAGACACTCAGAGAATGCAGCAGGGGTTTATTGAAGGTGGATGAGAGATTTCACTCTAGAGGACAATGGGGCTGGAGGAAAGGCTTGCAGTGTCTGGAGCTTAAGGACAGGGATCTTCATGTCCAAAATTCCTGCACTAGCCTTTACTTCATGCAGATAAGGCTCTGGGACAGTTGTTCTACCAACAAGCTCCTCCCCTCAGGCCAGGTGTACACTGCCCCATCAGAAATTTGCTTGGCTTCCAGCCAGATGTACATGAAGGCTCAGAATGATGTCTCTTGATTGGTTGTGCCCACATGCAAATGAAGGATTGCCAGGAGCATCTTCTGATTGGTTCTGTTAACAGCATCACATTGGAATGAGGGATTGAACAAAGCACTATTTTTTTTTTTTTTTTTTTTTTTTTTTTTTTGGTGGAGCAGGGGATTGAACTCAGGCCCTTGCATGTGCCAGGGAAGTGCTTATTGTACTGAGTCGCCTCCCTGCCCCAAAGAAATAGATTTTTTTTTTTTTAATGCAGAACCGGGAATTGAACTTAGGCCCTTGTGCTTGCCAGAGAAGCGCTTATTCCACTGAGCCATCTCCCCGGCCCCACAAAGCCCTTTTCTGACTGGCCCACAGTGCTCAGCGGAAAGCCTGACATCACTTTGGGTCCTCTGTTCTGTGTAGGTCATAACATCTCACCATGGGATTTTATGACCTTTGCCGTACATCACCCAGTAAGTGGTTGCTTTGCCTGCCCTAATCTCCTACCTCACATGGAGGGGTGCCCCCTCCATCATCTGCACAGCTCCCCACAGGCCATGTCTCCTGTCCTACACCATTAACCAGGTCAGTTAAAACATCTGCTCATAATTGCATTAGGCTTACTGTTTGGGGGCAGCCAGGACATGCAGAACCATTCAGGGCTATCACAGCAGCTCCAGCGGGGTGTTCCCCTGCCCTCCTGAGGGAACCGCCCTGTTCAGGATGTTGCCCTACTGCAGTCAGTGAAGGCATCCTGTGCACATTGGAGCTGCTTGCTGTCTTGTGCCTGCTCCTTTCTTTCTTCCTTCTATCCCTCCCTTCTTCCCTTCCTCTTTCCTTACAACTAAAATTGCCAAGTGTCCAGCACAGGATTATACCCTGAGCAGCGCTCATGTCACACTGTGGTCTCTATGGCAATGCAGTTCTTTGAGGCCAGCACACCCCACTTAACAGTGCTAGAAAATGAGCTGCACAGTGCACAGGAGGTGCAAGAGAGAGTGGCCAGCTGCCTGGAGCTGGTCTCTGTGCACAGGCTCATTACCAGGAAACGCAGTGCAGTCAGGCAGGCAGCAGCACTGCCCAGTGGTGCCCGTTCCACTACCGCTGCTCACATAGTAGATTCCAGGAGCAGTGGGCCTGGAGATGTCGGACCCCACTGTACGAGTGCAGGCCTGAGTTTGTGTCTGATGTGGTCAGAAGCTGCTGGCCAGAAGACTCCACAAGAACCACTGTGCCAGAGAAGGTCTGTACTCACCTTAGCAAAGGCTGCTGTGCAGCAGGCCTGTGCATGCTGGAATCTGTTCTGTGGACGATCTCACAGGACTCAAGCAGCTAGGTCCTGTGTGTGTGCTTCTGGCCTCCTCCTCACAACCTGGGGCAGACAGTATTTGTGAACAGATCATCGTTCTGCTGCTGCTACTACTGCCGTTTTTCTTCCTCTTCCTCTTCTTCCTCCTCTTCCTCTTCTTCTTCCTCCTTTTCTTCCTCTTCCTCTCCCTCTTTCTTCTCCTCTTCCTGTTCTTTCCCCTCCTCATTATGTAGCCCAGACTGCCTCGAAGTTACAGCAGTCCTCCTGCCTCAGCCTCCCAAGTTCTGGGGCAGCAGGCATGTGCCACTGCCACCATACCTTGCTTTCACTCTGCTTCTTTTTAACTCATTCCTGGCTCAGGGTCTCTGCCATCTCCCCATCATCCATCAATACCACCCAAATGGTGTTGGCTCACAAACAAAACCTGCTTCTGTTTTGTTTTGAGTTTTCATACTGCAAGAGACTGAACCCAGGGGCATTGGACACAAAGCCAGTTCCTGAACTTTTTATTTTTCATGTTGAGACAGGGTCATGCTAAGTTGTCCAGGCTGGCCTTGAACTTCTGATCCTCTTACAAAGCAGCTGAGATGACAGGCATGCGTCACTGTGCCTATTTTAAATTAGATGGAGTAACTGACTTCTAAAGTCAAATTTAAAGTCTAGGGCCAGCCAAATAGCTCAGCAGATTAAAGTGCCTACAAGCAGGTGCAGGAGCTGGGGGTGATTTAATCACCCCAGCTTGCTGTGCTGGCTCTGCCACCAGGGTGTGCTGAGACAGCAGTTGAGACTGGGCATGGTGGCTTGTACCTGTAATCCTAGCACTTGGGAGGCTGTAAACAGGAGAATCACTATAAGTCCGATCTAGTAGTGAGTCCCTGAACACCCTGTAGACCCTTCCCTAAGAATACAAAAATTAAAAAATAAAGTCTAGGAAGCATGCCTGAAGTGTTTGTTTGAGGGAAGCCCAGAGGACTGGTTCTTAACCTGGGCTGCATCTTAAAATCACCTAGGAGATTAACACAGAATCTATGGATGCCAGGTCCTGCATGGACTCACACATCTGTAGGGAGGACAGTGCAGCTCACTGTGCATTGTAGGTATTCTAATGCCACAGGCAGGGCTGGCTGGGGATGGCAGGTCAGAGGCATCCCTGCTGAGCAGCTGCCCATAGAAACCATGCCAGCTCAGAAACACATGCCTTGCTGCCTCCCGACTTCTCCCTGGAGATTCCCCTCACCCCACAGAGCCTCTGCTGCATCTCTGGCAGTGGAGGCGTGGTTTCTCCTTGGTCACTTTATAGCTTGTGAGTTTTGGGTTCCCTGGAGAGGAAGCATTTTCATGCTGAGACTCCTGCAGGCTCAGAGTTTGCAGGTTTTCCTCCCTGCTCTTGCTGTCATGGCCATGCCTACTGAAATCACCCTCTTTGGAGCCTCATGCGGC
>PVKA01015098.1:0-50844 GCA_004027165.1 Ctenomys sociabilis
ACCAGGCAGCGTGGCCACTGTGTGCATACGCTCACCAGGCAGCGTGGCCACTGTGTGCATACGCTCACCAGGCAGCGTGGCCACTGTGTGCATACGCTCACCAGGCAGCGTGGCCACTGTGTGCATACGCTCACCAGGCAGCGTGGCCACTGTGTGCATACGCTCACCAGGCAGCGTGGCCACTGTGTGCATACGCTCATACAAACTTTAAAAGCAGTGTTAGGGCTGGGGATGTAGCTCAGCAGCACAAGCACCTGCTTGGCAAGCACAAGGTCCTGAGGCAGGAAGATTCCAAATTCAAGGGGAGCCTGGGAAGGTCCTGAGTTCGATTTCTGAAAGTAAAAAGACCCTGAAAGTAAAATTTTTTTAAAAAGTTTTATATGGGTGGGGAGATAGCTCAGTGCAATTCAATTCCTGGTGCCTGAAATAAAAATACTAAATACATATTTTAGGGGCCAGGAAGATGGCTCAGCAGAATAAGCTCTTTCCTTGCAAGCGCGAGGGCCTGAGTTCAATCCCGGGTTCTGCCAAAAAATATTAACTAAATAAAAAAAAAAAAAAAAGTTATAAAGGCCTGAGAGCTGGGCATGGCTGTGTACCCCTGTAACCCGGTCAGGAGCTCAAGATCAGTCTGCAGTACACAGCACAACCCCGTCTCAAAACAACAAAAATAAAATAAAAAAGGCTGGGGATGGAGCTCCCTGCAACGGTCCTGGGTAGAATCTCCAGTATTGAGTATTCTGCAAAAAAAAAAAAAAGATTCCATTTGGGGCTGGGGAGATGGCTCAGTGGAATAAGCACTTCCCTGGCAAGCACAAGGGCCCGAGTTCAATCCCTGGTTCTGCCAAAAAAAAAAAAAAAAAAAAAAGAAAAATTCCAGTATTGAGAAAAGCTCTGTAACACAATACTTTCCCTGTTATAATCCGGATGCTCTAAAGACTGCAGGAGGCCCAGCAGTCCACACTGTGCTTAACTGAAAGGCCGCAGCACAGAGACCCGGGTATGGGACCCTAGTGACCTCCTGACACCTGTGCTTCACACGCAGTGACACCAGCCAGAGAAGCAGAATTGCGATCTCCAGCTCACAGAGCTGGCCACCTCCGCGCCTTGGTCCTGTTCGGGGACAATAGACATCCCCGCACCCCGTGTGCGGGCCATCACGCACCCCCTCCCCTCCCCCACGGCACCTCCAGGAGCAGGAGGCCAGTACCCCAGGACATCCCCACAGTGTCCCCTCAGGGGCCCTTGGCTCCGCAGGCGCTGCCTTCCCTCTAACACCCTCTCAGCTCCGCAGGCCTCCTCCAGGTGTGGCAAATGCTCCCCTCCTTTCCCCACAGTGTCTTCCTCCGCCTCGTGTGTGGTCAGTGCATGGCCCAGGACAGGGGTTGCATTCCCAGGGCCTCGCCAGACAGCTGTGACTGCTGTGGGTGTAGCACATGACCGTCACAGAGGCCTGCAGGACCCAACTTTGCCCGGCCACCCTGCCTCAGCTTTCTGGCAGCAGGGGCACCAGAGACCTAGGTAGCCCGGCCCCGATTGTTTTTGTGACGGGTGTGTGTGTGGAGGTGGGGGAGGTAGGCCTAACTAAACACGGGATTCTTGGCTGCATCCCTGGCCTTTTAATTTTCTTTGAGACAAGGTTTCCAAGCCACTAAGTTGCCCAGACTGGATTTGAACTTGCAATCCTTTTGCCTGGGCCTCCCGGAGGCCTGGAATCACAAGGCAGCGCCTACAGTTTTTCCTTTTTGTTTTGTTTCGTTTTGCTGGGGTTGTGGCAGTGGGGGGGGGGGGGGGGCACCGCGGCCTTGTCGTCACCGCGGAGCTCCACCGGCGCTGGAGTGTCCGCACCCCTCTGCCCACCGCGGACCAGGTTCCCCTCTCCGTCCCCGCGCTGCGCTGTCGCCGGGAGCCGCGAGGAGGCGGCGGCGCCGCTTTTATACCGCGGCTAAATTTAGGCCCCGGGTCCAGCCCCTCCCGACGCGCTTCCGCCCGCTGCGCGCCTATAAGCGGGGACCCGCCCGCCTCGGCCTCCCGCCCGCCGCCCGCCCGTCCGCCATGGCGCTCGGCGAGCCCGTGCTGCCCGCCTTCGCCACCTTCGCAGCCTTTGCCGGCGCGGGCGCCCCGCAGGAGGTCAGCGGGGACCCGGGGGCCGGGGAACCGGGGGTGGCCGGGCGCGGGGCCGCGGGCGCGCGGGGTCCTCGGGGGCGTGCGGGGCTCGGGGCGCCGGGGGTCCGGCCACGCTCACCCCGGGTTCCCCGCGCCTCCAGCGCTGGCAGCGCCCCGAGCCGGACGCCCCCGACGACGATCTGAACAGCGTGCTCGACTTCATCCTCTCCATGGGCGTGGACCCCCCGCCCGCGCCCCCGGCCCCGCTGCTGGCGCCGGAGCTGCTGGCGCCGCCCGGCTGCGCCCCGGGGCCCGCGCGCGTCAAGGCCGAGCCCCCCGACGGCGACCCCGGCGCCTATGGCCGCGCCGGCGCGATGCTGGGCGCTCCCGAGTCGCCGCCGCTCAGCCCCGCCGGGATCCCTTTCGTGCCGCCCTTCGCCGCGCCCGGCTTCCCCGCGCCCCCCGCGCACCCCGGGCTGCGCTTCCCGCCCGCGCCGGCCGGCTTCGCGCGCTTCGAGGATGCGGCCGCCGCGCTGCGCCTGGGCCCCGCGCCCCGCGCCCCGCTCACGCCGCCCGCGTCGCCGCTCGAGCTCCTAGACGCCAAGCCCAAGCGCGGCCGCCGGGCCTGGCCCCGCAAGCGCAGCGCCACGCACACCTGCAGCTACGCGGGCTGCGGCAAGACCTACACCAAGAGCTCGCACCTGAAGGCGCACCTGCGCACGCACACAGGTGGGCGCGCGGGCGGGCCGGGCGGGGGGCCGGGGCGCGGGCCCCGTACCCCGCCCCGCGCTCACGCCGCCCCTCCGCAGGCGAGAAGCCCTACCACTGCAACTGGGACGGCTGCGGCTGGAAGTTCGCGCGCTCCGACGAGCTCACGCGCCACTACCGCAAGCACACGGGCCACCGGCCTTTCCAGTGCCACCTGTGTGACCGCGCCTTCTCGCGGTCCGACCACCTGGCTCTGCACATGAAGCGGCACCTGTAGCCCCGGGCCGGGACCCGCGTACCCGGGCACGGCGGTGGCAGGTCCCACGCGTCTGCCCTCCCAAGCTGACTGGTATTTATTAGACCCCAAGGACCAAGCTGGCAGCGTGGCTCGGAGGGGTCGTCCTCGTCCCCGATGACGACGTCGCTCCACCGGGCCAGCCTCACCTGTGACTGGAGTTCCTCAGGGGCAGACACAACCCTCTTGACGAGTTTTGTTTTCAAAATGGTGCAATAATTCCGTGTCGCTTCCTGGGACGGGTCTACACTAGAGGCCTGGGGACAGTGGCCCCTGTTTGTACTGTCTGAGACGTTTTTATAATATTGTACATAGCGACTGTGACATAGTATTGTATTACTGTAAATACTGAGACGTGGGCGTTGTGAACGCCTGGCTGGATTTTTTTTTTAAATAAGACTTGCTGTTTTTTAATTAAAAAATTTGCATCTTTTGAAAAAAATCACAGCATTGGTGGTGCCCAAAGCCCGTGGATGTCGAGAGGTGAGCTTGGGGCCACCCAGCAGGACAGCGCCCTGCTGTCAGGAACCTGTGGCTTTTGTAAATTTAAACACTGCACTTGTGGCACGGGTGGGTTATTTTAAGTCTGTCCCTAGAGCCTTAAAAATTGCCTCCTGCCCAGAGCTGGGAACCGCCAGTCACACGGATGTGGCCCTGGCCAGGCTGGAAAAAGCTCTTTCTGGAAGGTTGAGGTTTTAGCCAAACCTGTGCAGAATGCAAGCTTTTTATTTTAAGGGCCAAAATGCTGACGCTGAGCCTCGTCTGAGCAAGGCTTGGTCGGGTGAGTTCCCCGGGGAGGAGGCAGCCGGCAGGCACCTGGCCCGTCCTGTCCAGGGCTGCGCGTGGCTCCCGCGGGCCCCAAGCTGCCCCAGGCCTGCACAGTCAGGGTGACTCCCTTGAGCACAGAACATATGGCAGTCCTAGGAGCTGTGACGGCTTCGGGTGGCACCCAGCCAAGGGGCCGCCGGCCCCAACTTCCCCGTACCCTCTGCCCTTTTGGGGGCCCCAGGCATCAGTGGCCACTTGCAGTTGCACAAGTTGTTTTCAGAAAGTGAAAATGGCCTGTAAGCAAAGCCCATGTTGAAACACTCTCCCCACAGGCTTGCAACACTGCGGGGACCTCCCGGTTCTCCTCTTCTGTCCCCTGCTGGAAACAGCTGGGTGCTGCGCTAATCCAGCCAGGGAAAAGCAGAAGCCCTGAGAGTCTGATGAATCGGCTCTCTTTCCAGTCACCAAGTGCTTCTACCCACAGCAGTGTGACTTAGGGGTGCCAGCCCAGTCAGTGCCAGCTCCAGAAAGACAAGTAACAGTGGCCCACAGCTGGCCAGGGTGCCCCACGCTGCCAGGTGCAGAGGAAAGTCCCAGGAAGTTTGCTTGCTTTGGGCATCTTTAATATTATTTATGGATTTGGTACAGGGTTTCACTACACAGCTTGGACTTGTGATCCTGTTTTCAGCCTGTCCGGCTCTGGGATTACAGATGTGTGCTGCCACGCCCCGTGTCACCGGCTGGGGGGTGCAGGGCTGGCACAGCAAGTGGGACTGGGGACCAAGTCCTGGCCCCTAAGCTTGCCCAAGCAGCACTTCGACTGCTGAGATATCTTGCTTGCCCTTTGTTTGGGGTCTTTTTTGAGGCAGGGCCTCATTATGCTGTCTGTGCTGGCCTTGAACTCCGTGATCCTCCTGCCTCAGCTTCTCCAGTGCTGGCTTATAGGCATGGCCACTGCTGCAAGGCCCCCCCCCTCCTCCTCCGTTTGACACAGCTGCTAAGATCTCCACCCTTCCTCCAGCTGCAGCTGAAGGTCAGCGCTGGGCCGCGCCACAGGCTGAGGCTGCTGGATTTCTGTTTGCCTCTCGGGGCCCAGGGGTCGCCAGCATGGCCTTCCTGGACACCACAGGCCGTATGAGGGCCTCAGCAAGGAAGAGGCTTGGGTGGCAGATGGCACCCGGAGGAACAGGCACAACCATCCCCCTGCGCCTCCTGCCCGGCCCACGCCCGCTCACGCCGTCTTGGGCTGTGGTTTGTGGCTGAGTTGCTTTCACAGGCAGGGCCATGATTAGCATTTTGTCCTCAAAGTGACACATGTCACTTTGAACTCTCAGTGATCCTCCTGCCTCTGCCTCCTGACGATGCAGGTTCTCCATAACCGTTCCCTGTGACGGGGTTGGCGGCTGTGTTCACGGCTCCATGGTATTCTACAGTTAGGCCAGGGGCTGCGGCCGGTGGTGGAGGTGGAGCTGTGCAGGTCTATGCAGGTGACATGACAGTTAGAGGGACTCAGCACCGCTGCAGCTTGGTGTCCCAGGACGGCACTTGTGCCTGTTCTGTGTAGTGGGTGCAGGGATGGAGGGGCTGCTGTTCGTGTTTCCGCAGGCTGTGTCTGCGTGCGCGCGGGGTGGGGGTGGGGGTGGGGTGGTGCCACGGCAAGGGGCCTCGACCTCCTGACTCGGCCTGCTCCGTAGCCACGGTGCCCTAGCCTTGTGCCGCAGCACGGACACCCATCCCTCCCAGTGCACCCAGCAGTCCTCTCCCCCAGGCCAAGGGACCCCCAAGTCACCACCGTCTCCCTCTGATGTGGCAGGCAGGGACGAAGGCCCCAGAAAGTGGAACCCTCAGCCGTCCTCTTCTCTGGTTTTCATTAGGAGGACAGTAGGGATGGAACTCGGAGTGCTCCTGCCCAGCCTGCAGGGGTGCTGGCCACCCTGCCCTAGTGCCCAGGGTCATTTTTCCAGCCCCAGCGAGGCTCCCCCAAGCTCCCAGCACTGCAGTCTTCCCATCTCTCGCTTCCTGCTTCCTGGCCCCAGTCGCTGGGCTGCCCCTGCCACGACAGCCTGGCCAGCCCCGTGGAGTGGAGCACAGTGTCCACTGTCCTGTGCACCCTAGCCCCCCGCACCTGGACCCTGTCACCGCCCTGTGGTCAAGGGGAAGCTGGACCCTACCCAGGGCCACCAGGCCAGGCCACACCTCCTGCCCTGGAGACCTGGGCTGGGGAACCCTGAACAGTGAAGCTTACCCTGTCCCTGTCCAGAGGGCACTGAGCCCAGGGCCTCTCCCCCACAGCCCTGCCACAGGCCCAGGGCTTCCATCCAAGGAACACTGAGGTCTTGCCTTACCCTGCACACAGTCTGGTCTCCAGCCAACCCTTCCACCTACCACCCCCAGAGCCACCTCACAGCCCCCACATCCCCTCCTGCTTCCCAGCCCTTGAAGCTGTCCTTGAGCCAGAGCCCTGCGATCTCTGCTCCACACATCTGCCTCAGTTTCCCCAGTGAATGACTCCAAGCTTCATCCACACCATCGCCAGTGTCAGGATGCTCTCCTTTTCGTGGCCCAGTAATACTCCACAGGGTAGCTGCATCAAGCCGTGTGACTTCACTGTCCTTTGCTGTGGACAATGTGGCTACGGCCAAGGGTACACATGTCTGCTTAGGCCCTTGCCTTTAGTTTTTGGGGTGCAGACCCAGGGTGGTATTGTGGAGCCTCTCATTTTCTCTTTTTACCCTCATGGTGCTGGGTCCAGAACCACCCAGCTCCGTTCCATCTCCCCAGGCCCCTTGTCAACTGAGCAGCACTAGGAGGCTGAGGCAGGCACATCTCTGAGAATGCAGAGCCCTTGGGTTCACACCAGGGCCTTGGCACATGAGCCACACAGTAGGCCTGCTTCCTCTTCTCCGAAATAGGGCTGACGGCATAGGCCAGGGACGCAGGCAGTGGCTTCACAGCTTGGGCTGCAGCAGGTGGGTGGGCAGGGACAGGGGGCGCAAGCCCTCCCATCACAGGGGGAGCCCAGGCACACATGTCCGAGTCCCCGTGCACCCCACCCTGAGCTGCAGACTCAGGTCCCTTGGGCCGGCGACCAGGGTGCCCTAGCAGCTGGTGTGTGGCCCAAGCAAGGGACAGCCCAGCTTGTACAGAGTCTTCACATTCCAGGGAGAGCCACTGAAAAGCAAGGCGATGACTGCAAGTGTCCTCCCCGTGGCAGAAGAAGGGGGCCCCCGCAGGAAGGCCGAGACAGCAGGCTGTGGGCCTGGCTGCCCTGTCTAGGCAGGACGGGCACAAGGGGCTGAGCTGCCTGGCAAGTGGCAGGCTAGGGGCTGTGTCCATATCCAGAGCACAAGGACAGTGAGCCAGCTTGGAAGCTGGGCCTGGGCCCAGGTCTGTGGCTAGCAGGGTGTCCACACTGTCCCCGGGGACTTGGGTGCTCCCTGGGACCTGCGGATACCCACCTGGGATGCCCTGGTGGCTCTTGAGGGTTGTCCGGAATGGAGGGGGCTGGGACAGTGCTTTCGCTGGAGGGCCGTGATGACATCCCGTCTGGTTGGGCAATTCTGAGTCACTGAGGTTGTCACAGGAAGAGCTGCTCATCTCAGGAGGTGATGGCCGCTCCCACGGCCTTGGGCAGCGTGATCTTGAGACTCGGGGACACGTATCAGAGACACCAGGAGCCAGGGCCTGCTCCAGGTTGGCCCGCAGGTGCTCAGTGATGGCACCATGGCCCTGGGCAAGAAGTGCAGCGGTGGGAGGCACCAGCGCTGCAGCCACAGCCTACCTGGCCGGCTCAGCCTTGCTCGCCCGCAGTCGCCCAGCCCGGAAGCAAAGGTACTCAGGAGGCTGAGGCAGAAGGAGCCCTTGAGCCTAGGAGTTTGGGGCCAGCCAAGGCAACACAGCAAGGCCCAGTCTCTAAAAGAAGGGAAGGGCTGGCCAGATAGCTCAGCGGATTGAAGCACCCGCTTAGGCAGGTGCAGGGAAGAGGTGCAGGGCCGGGGCTCCATCCCCGCTGTGTGCTGTGCCAGCCCCGCCCCTGGGGCACGCTGAGACTGCAACTGAGACTGGGCATGGTGGTGCTTGCCTGGAGACCCAGCGCTTGGGAGGCTGAAAACCACGAGTCTTTTTCTTTCTGGAACCCGGGATTGAACTCAGGCCCTTGCACTTGCCTGGGAAGCGCTTATTCCAGAGCCATCTCCCAGGCCCAAACTATGAGTCTGATCTGTGTAGTGAGACCCTGTACTAAATACAAAAACTATTCAGATACATTTCACAGCCCTGCCAAGCCGCCTACTAGTGTGCTAGCCCATATCAAAGCCCCTCTCCCCTGGTTCCCTGCACCCCAAAAGACAGTGGCCCCTCTCTCCTGCTGCACAGGCCCCTGTGCAGCCCCCCAAGGAAGTGCCTGGTGGGAAAGGACAGAAGGCACCAGCTCACTGGGTCAGTCATACCTCCAAAGGGACACTTCATTTTAGTTTTACTTTATCTTAGCATTTTTAATTTACCTCGTTGAAAGTTTATATCTTACTACTTCATCTGAGACTGGGTCTCACTGTGAAGCTCGGCCGGTCTCCAGCTCCTGGGGTCAGAGGAGCTGCCTGCCACAGGTAAAGGCAGAGGTCCTTGGTGAGGGCTTGCCCAGCACAAAGGAATCCGGCTCCAGCCCAGATGCTGCAGAAAAAGCCACTCACTGGCACTTGCATGGTCTGTGGAACGCACAGCACATAGACAGACTAGAAAGGACACACGCCAGACCTCCCAGCACTCAGGAGAAAAAAAAATGCACACACTGCATTGTCATATCACACATAAAACTCCATCACTTCGTATCTTTTTTGAAACAAAATCTCAGTCTGTCCGTAACTCAGGCTGGCCTAGCGAGCCTTGCTGAAGAGCCACCTGCCCATCTCCCTGGGAGCAGGGATCACAGGGGTGTGTGGGTTAAGGACCTTCAAAAGGAGGAAATTTTCCCTGGCTATACGAGGAAACTGAGGTGCAGAGTCAGGTCGTGAGCCACCTGGGAGGCTGAGGCAGGAAGATTCAAAGTTCCTGGCCAGCCCGGGCAGTTTATGGAAACCCAGTCTAAAAAACATAAAGTAGGGAGAGGATATAGGTCAGCAGAAGCAAGCTTGAAGCACCCCCCCCAAAAAAAAAAACACATAAAAAGGGCCGGGGAGCAACTCAGAGTGAAGGCCCGGGGGGCTCCATCCCAGCGTGGTAGAGGGTGTGGGGGGTGGATGGTCGCCAGGCAGGTGGTGCCTTTATCCTGCATACACACCTGCTTGTGGCCTTGTCACCCCAAACCAAGGCCTGGCCAGGTGGCCTGAGCAGACACTGGCCAGCACCCGCCTCCCGAGTAGGGGTGGACAGTCTTGCCCTGCCTAGTTGTGAGGATCTGGCCAGCCAGCCGTTAGGCTGAACACGGGACTGCAGCAGGGTGCCTGGCGTGGGCCCCTCAAAACTGGTAGTCACCAAACTCTGGGAGAAACTCACAGGGCGCCCATGGCCTGCAGGCGTGTGGGGACAGGGCCGGGGGGAGCGAGCCCCGCTCACAGGATGCTGACAGGTCCTGCCAGCACAGCACACTCCGGGCTCTGGGGGGCTTTCATATCCGGGTGCCCAGTCTGCGGAAATTTGGAAACCTGGACATTTTCCCCTTGACCACTGTGTCCTGGAGTCTCCCGGAAGCCTTTGTTTTTTAAGACAGGGACTCACTGTGTAGCCCGCAGTAGGGACCTGAGCCCAGAGGTCAGCCTGTGGGGATCTGGGGTCCCAGGCGAGCGCCACTCGCCCCGTGCTAGGGCTGAGCCTGAGCGGACCAAGGGGAGCCGCTAGTCCCCGGGCCCCCAAGGAGGCGAGGCTCTCCTGCTGCACCTCCAGCTGCCCGCACAAATCAGATTTCTGTATTTTGTATTAAAATATTTTATATTAATCATTCAAACTTCATTTTATACAGCGAATGCATACATCGTGGGGTTGCTCAAGGACGCTGGAGCGGTGGGCAGTGGGCGTGTCTGGTGGTGGGCGTGGCCCGGCCGCCGGGCTTCAGGCCGCAGGCATGTCTGCCTTGCTGAGCGCAATGGCCAGCTCCAGGTCCTCCTGCTCCTGCCTCCGCAGCCGCGCCAGCCGCTCCTGCTCCGCCTTCTCGCTCTCGCGCTTGGCCCAGGCCAGCTGCTGCTCCTCATTGCCAAACTGCAAGAGAAGTGCGGTCAGGGCCAGTACCACCCCTATGCCCCGTCCACGCTGACCAGGGCACCCCAAACACCTGCCCAGCCCAGCCGTGAAGCTGCATCTCTCCCCAAAGGACAGGAGGAAGGCCCCTGTCAGGGGGCTCTGCATTCCTAGCTCTGGCTGCCGCCTGGCTGGGCTCGGCAGGCAGGGAAGGGCGGGGTAGGGTCCATGGCTCAGCCCCTAAGCCGGCCTTTCTGCGAGGGACCTGCGTGCCCTAACCCCCACTTGGGTTTCTCCTCTGGAGAAGAGCAAAGGGAAAATGACAATGACATGCTGGCAGCTTCACAGAGCCCTGACCGCCCACAGGGAACGTGGCGTGGCAGAGGGGACTGTGTCCACTGCAGGCTAGCTGAGGGACAGGGTGATCGGGACCAGCCAGCTCAGAACAGGGCCTGGGCCCAAGGCCAAACGGGCTGTCTGAAGTTGTCCAAGGGCTGCCACAGCTGTGCACCCCGAGTCTGGCAAGCAGGCCACGGCGTGCAGCCGTAGCAGAGCGGTGGGGCGCGGCCCGAGCCCCTGTGCTTCTGCTCACGCTGCAGCACCACCACGCCAAGGCCTGCAGAGCGGCCCTCGCCCCCACGTGCAGACGCTGCCCCGGCTGCCCCGGCTCCAGCTCCCTCGCGTGCCCCTGGTGCAGCAAGGCCAGGCTTTCTGCTTTTTCTGTGACCCAGCACCTCTGCGCTGTCCTTTTGGAGACGGGGTCTCACTAAGTCCTGCCTCCGCCTCCGCCTCCGCCTCCTGAGTGCCAGGGAGGGAGGTGATTTCTCACGAATCAGCCCATATGTCAGAGGGGGTGGGGCAAGGGAGCTCGGCCTGGGCACTGATGGGGCACAGCAGCCAGGCTGGCCCTGTGCAGGCAGCGGTGGGCTCCTGCCGCCTGCCAATGTACCACGCCACGTGGCTGGGCACTCCCGGCATCCCTCGGGGCGGAAGCACAGAAAAGTGGAGCAGGCTTGGGTTGCTCCAACCAAGGTGGGCCTGGAGCAGACACGATGCTACCGAACTGTACGGTCAGCAAGCCAGAGCCAGGGTGGAGGGAGGGCCTACGCCGAGCGCAGGAGCGCACAGGACTCTGAGCTGTGCCGAGCCGCGCTGACCCCGCTGCGCAGCACCGCTGGGCTCCCCAAGCCCTCGCACAGCAGGCATCCCCCGTCCACCCTCTGGGAAGCCAGGAGCCTTGCTAAAAAGCTCTCCACTGGCTGGGCTGTCTCTGCTGCTAGGAGAGTTACCTTTGTGTGACATCAAGGTGTGAGACAACCGCAGCTGTGAGCGAGCTACAGGAGCAGCTACAGGCGGCGGGCCTGGGGGGCCAGTGCCACCACGACCCAGGCTCCAGAGCGCAGTGTTCTTTTGGTGCTGGGATGGAACTCAGAGCTCTGACTTTGTTTCAACAGGGCTGACACCAGTCATCCCAGCACCTGGGAAGCTGAGTCAGGAGGGTTGCCACAAGTTCTGGGCCACAGAGTTCAAGGCAGACTGGACTACACAGGCAGACCCTGTCTCAAAAAACCTGAAACCCCACCTGCGAGAGTCTGAAGCCAGGTTCCAACAGGGTAGCTGCTCTGCTAGGCTCTGAGCTCTTCTCTGATCTTGTGGCTTACGGGAAGGGCCTCGGTGGAGCTCTAGACTGCGTGCTTCCCTCCGCTAACACTGCTCTTGCTGGCCACTGGGCCGCCCTCTGCCCCTGTTGCACGCAGTGCTCACTGCGCTCAGAAGCAGGAGCCAGCCAGGGGGCTTCCCTGGGACACAGTAACACAGCTCCTTCCTGCCACCTGCTGGAGCTGCGGCCACTCCTACCCAGAATCCTCTTCCCTGTGAGAGCACCATGCAGAACAAGGACTCTGCGGCGAGCACAAGCCCAAGAGTCATCCCAAAAATCACCCAGAAAAGCTGCAAGCAGGGGAAAGGGTGGCACCGCGGCGGGGCCCAACTTACAGAGGTAAAGTCGGCAAAGCCTGAGGAAGAGGCCTTAGAAGGCTTAGCTGGAGAGGAGGGGACAAAGGGGTCTTTTCCACTAAATGGGTCCCCAAATCCCTTTTTATTTTGGAACGGGTCGCCACTGTCCGCCCCAAGCGGTTGAAATGGGTCAGGGAGCTCAGGGCGGTCTGCAGAAGCAAGCTGGCTCACTGGTGTACTCGTACCTGGAGAGTTCGAGAGAGAACAAAAACAAACAAAAAAGAAGAAACAGAAAGAAACACAAGTTACTCACACAGCAGAGGTGGAGAGGTCAGGGACGGGGACCTGGGCACCGAGGGGAGGGGGCACCTGGCTTGCCCCGGCTCTTTGCTGGGTTTTCTGGCACACAGAGTTGGGGATGGAGTCAGGGTCACTGAGCCAAGCCCAGGCAGGGCTCAACACGGGTGTGGGCAGCACAACACGCAGAAACACGCACAAGTGTGCACACAGCAGCCAACAGCAGACCATGGTGACAGGACACATGCAGGTGCCAGTGGGACAGTGTACAGCTGCTGGAGGGCAGAATTTTAGTATCTGTGGTGCTGGGAGGAGCCCGGCCTTGAGTGTATCAGGCATGTGCTCCTGCTGAGCTGTGCCCTGGCCATTTATTTTGAAATAAGGCTTTCCAGGTTACCCAGGCCAGCCTTGAACTGGAGACCCTCCTGCCTCAGCCCTCCTGTAGCTGGCACTGTGCAGGCTCCCACCGGCACTGCGGCAAGCTGCTCTCTGCTGAGGCACTGAGCTTCACAGCAGCTTGAAGGACCCTAGAGCGCCCAGCATGGAGAGGCTGGCGGCCGTGCCAAGGAGCCGGGAGTGGCGGCTGCCTGGACCTGGGACCACGCACTGAGCCTCGCGCCCCAGAAGTGTGCGTAAACACTAACACTGAGGTCTATTTGGATGGAAAGCTCATGTGCAGCTTCGGGATGCCCCAGCGCACCCTGCTCCGGCCCTTGGTGCAGGGGGCACAGGACATCTAGCTCCGCCTGGCAGGCCCTGCAGTGAGTGAGAGGCGGGCAGGGCACAGCCTCAGCCAGCTTGCATCACCCAGTGCCATCTTTGGGACCAACTCCCCTGCCACATTCCTGATGCCCTCACATGTCCCCAGGCCCAGGGTCACAAGCCTTATCTACAGCCTCACCTCCGGGCCTCAGACCAGGCCATTTCCATGTCTCCTAAGGGATGCGCCCCCAGGGACACTCCCATAGTGCCACCCCTTCTAGACACGTGTCACAGAGGTGTGTGCTGGCCAAGCCCTGAGAAGTAGGCGGCACCCAGTGGGTCCCCACTGCGGAGGACAGCCTGGCAGACACGGCCAGGCTCCCGCCAAGGACCAGGCCTCCGTGGGCGCAGAGGCCAGCGGGCCAGCCTGGGGTTGGAGCGCCCACCCCACTGGTTCTCAGGCTCACAGCCTCATGGCCACACGGACAGAGGGAGGAGACCGTGGCCTACGCTGTGCAGGGTGCGAGCAACTCCGCCCACACCACACTGCAGGGGGCATCTTTGGGATGTGCTCCCTCTCACTGCACCCACTTGTGCCTGCTCGTCCCTGCCCTCGCAGCTCCGAGTCCAGCTCAGGCTTCCGTGTCCCCGGCCCAAGACCCTGTCCTCATGGGCAGGAACAGCCGACCTGCCCTCCCTGCCCCGCCCGGTCTCTGGCCCCACGTCAGGCCTGGCTCTGACTGTTAGGGCCACGGCACCCAGCTCATCTGTGAGGTTCCTTAGGTCAGAGCAGTGCAGCCAGGAGCTCTGATGAGAAACTGAGTCCCGATGGGGGCAGGGGATGCTGGGGTCAGTCCAGCAAGAGGCATAGCCCACAGAGGCTGCAGTGGCCCCACAGCCAGACTCGAGCCTGTGGTAGGGAGAACAGCACAGGTCTGCTCAGGCCACGGCCAGGGCCCCGTATAGGCTGACAGGGCCACCTGTGGCCTCGGGCCCACAAAGCCACGGGCAGGTGTGTGTAGAGACAGCTGATGGACAGCGCCTGGCACGGCTGGGGCTTGGGTTTCTCTCTCTTCTCTTCTATGTTTCTGAGCTGCACCCCGCCCTCTCCATCTGTGCTCCAAGCCAGGTCTTGCAAAGCCACTGCTTGGCTGCGATCTTCCTGCCTCAGCCTTGGGGGCACCTCTGCAGGGCATGACCCTGGCCAGGCCCCTGCCCCTCACTTCTGGCCTCTTCCTCCCCACAGTCCTGCATGTTTCGAGGCTGCTCTGAGCTGGGGCAGAGGTTTCTGCTGAGCAGCGCAGGGGGCTGAGATGCGGGCTGGCTGCACCCGGAACCCTGGGCTGGCTCTGCTGGGTGAAACCGTTGTCAGTCACAACTGCACATGGGAAACCAGGGCACAGCAACGGCCGCCTTTCGCTCGGGAGCGAGAGCAGTTTGCTGCAGCGTGCTCTGGCGCCAGGGACACCCCGCGGGAGCAGTTGCAACGGGCTGGCTGCTGGTGGCCCCAGTAGGGCCCAAGCTTCTCAGTCTGCGAAGCGCCCCCTCAAGCGCTCTGTGTCTAGTTCTGCTTTTATTTAACCACTTCTGATTGCTCCCTAATCATTTTTCCCATTTCTCTGAGGTAGGACTTATCGCAGACATGACAGTCATGGTCACCTGGTCCAGGCTGAGACACAGTCTACAGCACTTTAGCAATTTTGGGACCAGGCGTAAGGAGGGCAGGGCTGGGCACTGGGGAGGGCGATCTGAAAGCACCCCCAACTCCCCAGGTGTAGGGTGCTGCATGCCGTGACCCCGCACTCAGCAGGTTGAGGCAGGAGGGTCTCGTACACTACACACTGAGACTCTGTCTCAAAAACCAAACCAAACCAAAGTGCAATTTCGTTAGAGTGCCTGCGGCAAGCTGTCCCAGAGCAGTCTGGCACCCTCAGCCCCCCACCTGTGGTGGGAACCAAAGGGCCCAGCAGAGCAGAAGGCCAACAGAGCCCCCCACCAAGCCCCTGTGAATGGGAGCAAGGGACGCAGGGTACAAGAAAAGACAAAATAGAACTTATTTTCAAACCACAGCAGTTTCAACAGTTACCCAAGCGGTGTACCGAAACCACACACAGCACTGACTTCGGCAAAAACAATGTGAGCGGCTGGTTTACCGCAATGCAGGCCGTCAGGAGCGTGGCCAGGCCAGCCCCACCCTGCGCAGGCTCCCAGGATGGGGGTGGGGTGGCCAGCAGGGCTTTCCAGGACAGGGCCCTGAGGGTCCCAGGAGAGCAGAGACACGGGAAGGAGGAGGGAGGTCAGGCTCGAGGTCGATGGCTGACCTCGGACACCCTGCGGCTGAGACAAGAGCTCAGACCCGGCACAAGTGAAGAGCGCAGTGAAGGACACCAGGAAACGGGCCGAGCAGGGCACAGGACAGAGACGTGTGAGCACGGCTCACGCTGCTGCAGCAGCTGGGACAGCGGGCTTTGTGCATGCAGGGCCGCACCGAAGCCACAGCTCTTTCACGTGACCGCCCCCTGCCCTGGTGTGGGACATGCTTAGGGCTGCCACCATCACGCAGGAGAAGATGCACTCAACGGTCCCCTTCCCGAGTGACAGCAGTGTTCACAACTGTGCCCACAGGATACAACACAAAGTCTCTCAGACCGTCACCCGGACATGGCATGGGTGTCCTCAGTCGTCCCTGTCTCTGAGTCGCAGCACACATATGTGGTCTTGGCTGAGAAAGCTACGGTGGGCAGCCTGGGGGCCCCGTGCCCCGAGAGGCCACCAGCCTGGAGAGAGGTGCAGACAGCGCAGGCACGGGGTGCTGGGGACAGCACGGGACACAAGTGCCCCGGGCACGAGGGAGCAGCAGGCGACCCTGCAGATCAAAGCGATGCCAGGCAGCACCTCTGGGAGATAAAATCTGAGGTCCCCATGATCGCAGTGTTGAGATTTTCCACTAAAAATATTTACTGAACTTGAAGAAAACCCGCTTAGTGCTTTGAAGGGAACAGGATGAGGTCTGAACTGCGGAGCTGAGAGAATGCTGCGGGGCCCCTCGCAGGGCTGAGGCGGGCAGGGGTCGGGCACCCACAGGCTGCAGGGTCCCAGACACGGCAGCACGGGGAGGGAGCCTGGTGACAGGAGAAGTGGCCAAACTCTCTGGTTCCACAAGAGGCCAGCCTGACCCACACGAGCAAGACTTCCTTTTGGCGGGTGTGGTGCAGCGCACCTGATATCCCAGCACTCTGGGAGGCTGAGGCAGCAGGCTCCGGATCAGAGCCAGCCCAGGCAACTTAGCAAAAGGAAGGCACTTTCTTTTTCTTTTCTTTCTTTCTTTCTTTTTTTTTTTTTTGTCCTTTTGAGACAGGGTCTCACTATGCAGTCCAGGATGACCTTAAGCTCACTTTGTAGCTCAGGCTGGTCTCGAACTCACAACAATCCTCCTGCCTCAGCCTCCCGAGTGCTGGGATTATAGGCCTGCGCCACCACGCCCGGCCGGAAGGTACTTTCTTAAATGCATTTAGTACAGGGTCTCCAGGGTCTCACTACACAGGTCAGACTCAGTGATCCTATTTTTCAGCCTCCCAAGCACCACCATGCCAGGTCTCAATCGCCATCTTAGCGCATCCCAGGGGTGGGGCTGGCACGGCATACTGGGGATTGAACCCCAGCCCCTGAGTCTTCCTAAGTACACACTTTAATCCGCTGAGCTATCTACCCTCTATGCTTCAGCTAGGCTGGCCCTAGACCCTCTTTCAAAACTAAACAACAACAACAAAAAATTTCTAGAACCATCACTAAAAGGCTCCTGTGACATTTGTGGTGAACTTACAAAACGGGCATTGCATTAGCCATAAGCCAGAGGGTGGCAGCAGGCACGCGCACACACAAAGCCAGGAAGGTGATGTTTTGCCCAGGTAGAACAGCTCTGTCCACTCCACTCTGGATGGAGTCTAATGAGCCCTGGCTTACAGAGTGGGAAACTGAGGCATGGAGGGACTCCTCTTGTGGGGCCAAAACTGACAAATCCTTGCCCTTTTTAAAATGCAGCCTCCTACCCCAAGTACTGGGTGTGATTAGCACATGCTTGTCATTCCTGCCTGCTTTGGAAGGCTGATGCAGGAGGGTCATCTCAAATTTAAGGCCAGCCTGAGCTACATAGTGAGACCCTGTCTCAAAAAGACAAAAAAGGAAAACGCTCTGAGTCTGTCCCTGGTGGCAGGTCCCCAAGGCGTGGACCCACTGTGCAGCCCGAGCTAAGGCTTGGCAAGCAGCCACGTGGAGCCTGGCTTTGCCCCTCCCAGAAGTGTGCAGGACACAATCGCCCAAGGGGCACAGCCACACCCTGGGGCAGGGGATGTGGGGACACCAGGCCCTCCGGGAGCCCAAGAGTGCAGCTCCGCCTCCCATAGCCCAGTGCCACGCTACGCCACAGGGGCGGCAGGCGCAGGTGGGGGGCGCATGCAGCTCTGGAGTGGAGGTGAAGCCCTGGCACTGGTCAGGAAGCAGGGACACCGCCTGCGCGCCCAGGTGGCAGCCCAGGGCGAGGGTGCCAGGGCAGGGAGTCTC
The DNA here is from genome assembly GCA_004027165.1 of Ctenomys sociabilis. Taxonomy (NCBI): domain Eukaryota; kingdom Metazoa; phylum Chordata; class Mammalia; order Rodentia; family Ctenomyidae; genus Ctenomys; species Ctenomys sociabilis. Next base: position 17,561 of record PVKA01015098.1, read on the forward strand.
TACTCTGGGCCCACATCTGTGTGAGTCCCACGCGCCCACACGGTCTGCTGCTGTGGCACAGGAGCGTGGGTGTGCGCCATGGGCAGCCAGCGAGCTGCTGACGCCGCTCAGAGCTTGGCTGCACGCTGCCCTGGGAAGACCCTCAGGATTATCGGGCAGTCAGCCCGAGGGCCCTGCATCCAGAGCTGCCAGGCCGGGGACGGGGACAACAGCTCGGCTGCGCAGTCTGCCATGCGCCGCGCCTATCTCTCTGCGATCATCGTGGGAACGGAATTAAAGTAGTTAAGTTTAAGGCTGAGGTGCTAACCGCACAGCCCAAATGGAGATGCCATTCTAGAAGTGGATCTTATGCAACCAGCAGGAGGTTTCGGGGCGTAACGGGTGGGCCGCTGCCAGGGCCCTAGCGCTCTGGGCTAGCTGTGCCTGGGCAGAGGAGGGGCTGTGTCCTCTGGAGCCCCGCCTCCTCCAGCACCCTGGCCTCCCTGCCCTGCCCTGGGCTGCCACACTCAAAGTGACCACAGCAGGGAAGTATGTACTGTGATGGGTGAGCTCCACTCGTGGGCAAGGAGGGCTGGCCCCAAGGCAGGGAAACGCGTACTCTCCGCCAGGTGGCCCCTGTGACATAGGCCCTGTGGGAGCCGTGCGGTGCTCACGGGCCTCAGCCCACACCCGCTTGGCCAGGGGAGATACTGGCAGCCGTGGAGAGGTTAAAGGTTATGCGCTGGTGAGCTGGTGTCACCGCGCTGCAAGAACCGCAGGCCGGGCTGCCGGCAGGAAGTGGCAGGGTGGGGCCGGGTTGAGATCCCACTATCGAAGCGCTGCGGACGCCCAATCACTGACACCCACACAGCCGTTTCCTGCACTTAAAAAAATCTGTTTCTCTCTGTACAAATCAACAACTTTTACCTAGAAACTCCTCAGCGAGCTGAGTGATCTCGAGCTCTGGTCCGTTGCACAAAACACACCGTTGTTTACCTGGGGGAGGCGCCCGCCCGCCCGCACCAACGGCCAGGTTTCAGGGCTTCAGGCTGCTTTGCACCTGCCTGGAAGGAGCTGGGCCTGGCCACAGGCAGACACCTGCTGCACACTCAGCAGTGAGAGGACCTTTCTAGAAAATGCTTGCAGCGGGAAGCTCAGTGTGCACAGCTCCAGAATGAGCCAGAGCTGGCCCTTCCAGGCAGGTGGTTGGAGTGTCCACCACACCTGTGGGCTGGCACTGGGCCTTAGGGATGCCACAGGTACTCAGCCTCCCCTGAGGCAAGATGGGGGGTGGTTCTCAGTCACAGAGACGCTGACATGGCCGCGGGACTCAGACCCATGGGGTACTGTCCAGAGACAGGAGTGGGGCCCTGCCGCAGGCACTAAGCTGCACTCCCTGCACACCACTCTTCAACATTTGCAAGCAATCCTGCCGCACTGCTGATGCATGGGGAGGACGGACCACCAAGCTGAAGGGTCCTGGTGGGCCAGGCCCTGCCCAGTGGCCCACAACGGCACCCATGCGGAAGCAGCTGTCCTGGTCCGGCATGTAAAGTGCTCCATCCACACCCCGTGCCAGACCTCTGACCAGGTAGGGAAACTGAGGCTGGAGAGGCCCCATCCTCTGCCTGGGCACAAGGTGGGGAAGCAGCAGGACGAGAAGATACACAGGCCCTCATCCCCAACATCCAGAGAGCACGGAGCAAGCAGACAGCCCCCGTGGGGTGGGCCCTGCAGGCAGCCTGGGCACCAGGCACCCCTGCCCCACTCCCCATGCGTAGCCTCCCTCCAAGCAAGGTCTGCCCACAGCCCCCACCCTCCTGCTGAGCCCTGTGATCTCTGGGTGAGCGGCCACTGCCCCATGCTGGCTCACGGTCTCCCATGGTGGGAAAGTGCTAGGTCCAAGGGGAGGGCACAGAAGCACAAGCTCTCAGGAAACGTCCCTGTAATCACAGAACCTGGGAGGATCCTGAATTCAAAGCCAGGCCAAGCAATAGAGAGAAACCACTGCTTAAAAAACAAAAACAAAAAACAAAAAAAGGTGACAGGCACCAGGGTTTTTTTTGTAGTGACCAGTGGAATACCAAGAATAGGGTTTGGCTCCTGAACAAGGGCTGGGACCATGGACTGGGGAGGACAGGAAACTGAATGGGCACAGGGACTGGTGGACTTCTAAGCAACATGCCCCCCACCCAGAGGCAGCTCAAGGTTAGTGGCTGGGAGCTAGGGGCATGGGCCTGGGTTTGGGCCTGCACCTACCGCCCAGCAGCGTGTACAGCACAGGGCTGTCCCGCTCAGCCACCGTCTCTGTGAGAGAAGCAGAAGACACTCAGCGCCCCCTGTGCTCAGGGCACGGTGCCCTCAGCCCCTGGGCGAGCACACCAGCTCTGGGCCTGTCCTCCAAGGGAGAGGCCCGAGCAGCTCCCATCCCCAGGAGGTCGGGAGCAGGCTTCTCGCAGAGGCCACCGTGGCAGGTGGAGATGCAAGTGGGGAACCCAGGAGGATGAGGCCAGAGCAGCCCGGAGTGGGAGACGGAGCAGGCGGCCCACTCTGCACGAGAGTGCACACGTGAGCGCATGCCGTCTGGGCGTTACATACGTGTGCGCGAGCTACAAGCAATGTGTGTACATGTATGTGCACTGGCTGCGTGCATGTGTGGTGCTGCCTGTGTGGGAAGACACCCCTTGTCCTTCAGCAGGGCCTGTGGCACCCTGGTCGTGTGCCCTAAGGCCTCAGTAGCTGGGCCTCACTGATACGGCCAGAAGGGGTGCCCTTCTGGTGTCAGCCTGGGGACGGGGCAAGGCTAGAGCATAGAACCCTGGCTTGGGTGGGGACCAACCAGGCAGGCCGGGGTGCTGGTGTGACAGGTGAGAGGGGCAGCAGCGGTCAGGGCCTGCAGCACAGCCTCTTGTGCTGCTTGAAGGGGCAGCGCAGCAACCCAGGGTGCAGCTTGGTCCCTCAAGAATCCCATGTGTGGGTCTTAGCCCCAGCAGTCCATCCTGGGGAAGCCCATGGGCAGGGTAGAGGACACACAGCCCGCCGGCGGCCAGGGAGGACTGGGACAGCCGCATGAGGGCACATACTGACCGCTGGGGGGCTTGGGCCGTGGCGGTGCGGGCTTCTTCGGTGGCAGAGCAGGCGTGTCCTGTTTGCTTTTAAAGGGGTCCTCTGAGAAGCCTGCCCCTGCCATGGAGGCGGCGAAGGGGCCAGAAGGTGGGGGCTGCAAGAGAGGACACCAGGGAGACACACATCACTTAGGGCACAGGTGCTGCCACGCTGTGCTCTGACCTGGCTTTTCAGCCACCTTCCCTGCCCCATGCAGGCAGTGCAAAGGAGTTCAGGGCCACGCCCACGGGAGGCGTCCCACGCAGGCTCCGTGGCCTTGGACCAGCCGATGCACCACCATCTGCCATGACTGTGAGGGTCTACACAGCAATGTGCCATCTCCTGCTGCCCAACTGAGCGGCACTAGGCCCTTCTTTGTCCCTGGGTTGCCACGCAGGGCTGGTAGCACCTGCCATCCACAGGCTGTCATATTCCTCCTGTGGCTCCCGTCACCTGTGGCTTGGACCCTTCACTTCTCGATTCTGCGGCCACCCACGGAGGAGATGCCCACTCTAATGCAGGAATTGAGGCCCAAGAAGGCCAGGTTGGACCTGCACCCTCCTCCTGGTGACGCGGCCAGCCTGCATGGAGCTTCTGCACGTAGGGGACAGCTCAGAGCAGCCTGCGCAGGCTGCAGAGTTGAGGTGGCGGAGGGCAGGATCCACGCCGCGCCTCAGCTTTTACCCCTGAATGTGCTGTGGTGCTGGGCTGGACCAGGGACACACATAGGCCGGGCATGTGCTTGTCCTGGCTGGACCAGTCTCACACAGGTACCCCTGCCTCTGCCTCCACCTCCCCAGCAGTGGGGATTACGCCATCTTCAAAGAGATGGCAGGGATGGGCACCCTCTCTCCAAGCTGTGGCAGATGTGGGCAACAGACCAAGGGTACTGGGGGACTTGGCAGTCACCCCTGCTATGGGGTTCTGCTTTCCAATGTCAGATACCTGGGATCCCATGACATGTAAATTCCAGAGATAAATGATCTGTAACTTTTAAGCAACTCTCCACATGCAGAGAGCCCCTCTGCTTGTTATCAGTTATCCTCGCGCACCTGCTCCTGTGCCCACCTCTGCAGAGGCCATCAGGGCTCATCCAGGGTCCTGGCTGCCATGGCATGGGGTCTGCCCACTCCCTACGAGAATCTCAGGACCCTTGTGCATACCTGCCCAGGGGAGGGCACCAGTGAGGGACCGAGGCCCAGCACCCACCCTCCTCCAGGGCTAGCACCGTGCTGGCCTGGCTGGTAGGCTCCTTCTTTTTCTCAGGCCATTAAGGGGTGTACCAAGCCAGGGCCCGTAAAGGAGAATGGCTGGTGACACACTGGTGCCAACGCTGCCTGAGCCAGGCTGGCTGGCACTCTGTGCCCCACGCCTTCCCTCTGGTTGCCTGGCTCCAACTGCCCGTTGCCTGCCAGCCCATAGCACTGCCCTTGTGGCTGCTCTGAAAAGTGCTGTTTTAGGAGGGCTTCGTGGCCAGAGCGTGGTGCTCAGGAGGAAAGGGCAGAGCAGGCCATCCTGACGCACTGTGGGCCAGCTCTCCAGGGCCAGGCCCGGTCTGTGCTTGCTGCGCAGGGTGCAGGGCAGGCTGGCAACCCAGCACTAGTGTGCCAACGGCTGGCAGGCACTGAGAGCGGGTGGACAGGCATTGAGCATTTCAGCGATGGCTTTTTTTAGGTATGGGTAGGGAGAAGAGAGTAAAACACGTAAGTTAGAATCTTATTTTTGCTCTCGATACGCTCTGAAAACATGTTTGGGGACGTGTTTTGAAAGCAGGCTGTGCGGTTGAGGTCAGAACTATCTCGCAACATCTCAGGCGGGTGCCTGGGTGGGGCAGCAGCGAGCAGGGCTGCAGGGCTGCAGGGGAAGGCAGGGGAAGCCAGGGGTGCGCTGGGCACCGCACCCTCTCAGGTGGGGACGTGGGTGAGCCCAAAGCAGAAGAAAGCTCAGAAAGCAAACACCCGCCGCGCGCACTTTCATTTCCTCCACATTTATTTATACCCCAGTGTTGTTCTTGAAAATCAGTGTAGCCCATGGGCCCCAGGGCCAGCCCAGCCCAGCCGCACGATGTCCTGGGATCCCAGCCTCCCCCAGTCGCCCTGGATGCGAGGGAGCAGGGAGCAGGCACGTGGCTCCCGGTCACCGCACCTGTGTGGGACGGCGGGACGGCACAGCTGGCAGGCAGGAGGCTTCTGGGCAGCCGGGTAGGCTGCCTGTGTGTTGCCCCTGCTGGCCCAGCTCAGACACATCCAGCATCGGGTCCTCCTGAGGCCCCCCATCCCAGCTTGGCCTGCGAGGGCAAGGCGGAAGGGGCCCTTCCTCAGAGGGTGGCGCTGTGGCTGGAGCAGGGACATCTCTGCTCAGAGACCCTGGCTGGGAAGGCAGGTCAGGGACCACAGCCACAGCTGCCCCACGCCCAGGCCCCACCAAGGGCCCAGCTACCTCCTGGAGAGCAAAAGCCGTGCACACGGGACGGACGTCTCTCCGCCGAGCCCTACACACAGTGTGGCATCCGTGCCTGCGCCCCTGCTGGCCAGACCCGTGGTGAAGGGCAGCAGCAGCTGAGGGCAGCACCAGCGGAGGGCATCCGTACCTCATGGGAGGGGCCTGCACGCCTGGGCTCCCTGCGGACATGGGGGACACGTGTCCCTGCACAGGATGAGCTTGGCTTGGGCCTGGCCCAGTTGGGGCCACCTCCCCCACCCATCCCAGGGTCTGAAGGCACCAAGGGCCAGGAGAGGGACACAGATTCTGAGGACAGGGCTGCAGAGGGTGGGCACCTGTCACACAGCCCGGCGACCAAGTGAGTAGCACGACAGATTCTTGGCCATGATTCTGCACTGAGTGAGGCCACCACTGAGCTCCGGGGGCAGCTGGTCACACTGCGGTGGCCCTCCCAGCACACTCTCTCAGAGGCTCCTAGAACCCCCTGAGCTGAGGCCACAGGGCCATGTCCCTCCCGGCCCCAGGACGAGCCAAGCCCGGCTCCAGAGCGGTACCTTGGACATCTGGCTGAAGTCAGCAAAGCCCTCGGTACCGCTGAAGGCCCAGCTCCCGAAGGGGTCCAGGGTCCCGAAGGGGTCTGCAAGCACAGCAGGTCTCAGCCAGGGGAAGGGCGGCGCCAGTCGTCCCGCCCCAGCACCCACCTCAGGAGCGGCAGGCCCAGCATGGCCTGTCCCGCGGTGCTGGGGTGAGCACAGGGGAGGCGAGGAGACAGCGACAGGGTCGGGCTCACAGACGGGCCTCACTCACTCCTGAGCTCAAGTGACCTTATGTCATGGCCTCTAAAGGTGCTGCACTTTCTTGATCTGCCTGAGCTGCCTGGCTACCTGGACCCAGAGCTTTCCCAGGCAGAGAACAGGGCCCGATGCCCTGACTCAGTGCAGCTCTGGCTCACGTGGGAGCTGAGTGTCTCCTAATGTGGAACCTGAGCCCCAGCCAGGGCTCTGGGTCTCTATGGAGGACTGGGGAGCAGAACCAAGGACGGTACCCCAGTGCTTGGGAGGCTGCAGCGGAAGGGTACATGCTGGAGTCCAGCCTGGCCAACTTAGTGAGTGCTCGTCTCAAAATAAACAACGGCTGCGGCTGCAGCAAAGGCCCTGGCTTCCACCTAGTTGGTCAGCAAACAGCAGTGGCGTTGCCCAAAAGCCCCCAGGGGGAGCACCTGTGCCCAAGATCTCGAGCAGAGCGTGCAGCTCACCTGGTCCTTTGGAGGAGACGCTGGAGAAAGGGTCACTGGACTCGAAGGGGTCGAGCTAAGGGAGAGGGGAGAGCAGTTGGCCAGGCCCGGTTGGCCAGGCCCTTAGCTCGACTCCCTTCACTCTGCAGTGACCCCGCATCAGAGCAGGGACAGTGTTGCACTGGGAAGGAAGGAGGGCAAAGATCCCACAGGGAGTCGCTGCCCAGAGCCTAGTGTGGGAGCCAGGTGCTTCAGGGAAGCTGCCCTGCTCCCAGGGACAAGGGAGCTTGCAGGGTGGAGGCTGGGCAAGACATGCAGCAGGCCGCCTGCCCCTCGCAGGCTGAGTAGAAGAAGGGAGGCTTCTCTTTATAAAATGACCAACACCACATGGGCAGCTGGGCCTGGTGCCCCCTGCAGGGACCAGGCTGGTCTAGTACCTTCTGGGCTCAAGTGAGCCTCAGCTCCCTGAGGAGCTGGATCTCTGGGTATGTTACTGCCCCAGTTTGTCTTCTCAAGATGCACTGGCAGTAGGGACAGCTGACAGAGCAGAGTTGGGGATGCACAGGGACAGAGCACAGGCCTGGGAGTCCAGGTCTGGAGAGCCCTGGAGAGGGTCAGTCATACAGTCCTCAGGGGGAGCCAGGACTTGGCCTACATGGAGGCTGCTGTGGGGAGGCTGCCACCACACTGTCTCCCCTGCTCACCTTGGGAGGGAGGGATGAGGTCTTTGTGAAGGGGTCTGAGGTAAATGGGTCGCTCTTTGTCTGTTTCTTGAAGAAGTCATCAGGGGCAGAGCCTCCAAATGGGTCGCTTTCTTTGAAAGGGTCTCCTCCGAATGGATCTGGAAAGCCATCGGGACACTGAAGGGACGCACCATGACAACACATCCCAAGGCCAGAGAGAGAGGCAGTAGGGGGCCGGCAGGGCCAGGACTGAGGGTGGGGAGGGGCATAGGGCTGTCGTGCACGCGAGGTCTGGCCCTCTGCAGGACTGGGGTACACAGGGCGGGAGCTAGCGCTCTACCCTAATCTGCCAGGAGCCGGGATGGCCTCTGGTTCTTGGGGTGGTCACTCAGGAACCAGAGGGAGGGGTGCAAGACACTGATTCTGGGTCTTTCAGCCAGGATACCCCAAGTTAAAACAGAAGAGGCAAAGCTATCCAAGCAGCCAGTGATACTGTCCCCAGGGATGGGACTGAGGGGATCCCCGGAGCTGGCCTCCCTCTTCTTGCACAGCCAGAGCCTGGAGACATGGAATAGGTATTACCTGCAGCTGCTGCCTGCTGTTCTGCGAAGGGGTCACTCTGGAACGGGTCACCTGTATCAGAGGACAGGGGAGGCTGGGCAGCAGTACCAGGGTGCTTCACTCCTCCCTTCCCATCCACTCCAGGGAACCCTTGCCACGCAGGGAGCCAGGCTGGACTGTGAGGGGCCAAGGAAGGCGTGGTGGGCCCTGTCAGGAACAGCCACACTGTCCCCAGGGCCACTCCCACCCCAAGCCAAGGCCCAACACCCCGGCAGCTCTCCCTCAGCCTGCCTCTCCTGGAGTGAGAGTGGCTATGAACACAGGACGCTTGGGTGGGGATGAGCAGAGCCTGTGGGCGGGAAGGCCCTTCCTGCACACCTGTCTGTGTACAGCGTGGGGCTGGCAACTACCTTTGAAGGGGTCGGCGCCTTTGAAGGGGTCAGCCTTGAAAGGGTCTTCCGCCTGGAAAGGGTCCGGATGCAGGGCCTGGGTGTCGTTGCTAAATAACAAGGCTTTACTTTTGAAAGGGTCATCCTAGAACGCCGTGGAGAAATAGGACAGAGGTGCTGTTACTTCTCAGAGCAGAGCAGACACCTATGCCTAACTTAGGGCTTCACTTGAAGTACCACAACCCTGAAATGAATAGTCTGAAGAGAAAACCACAATGGTGTGGCCTCTGGTCACTGAGTGAGCCTGACACTGGCCCTGTGTGGTGCAGAGGGTGCAGGACAGGGCAATGGTGTGCATAAGTGGCAATGGAATGTGACTCAGATTGGAAGGACCCTGAAGGACCTGGGGATATCTGCTGGTAGCGCCAGTGGTCTGCTCACTAGCAAGGGCAGGAGGGACAGCCAGGCTGGGCTGGCACTGATGGGACAGAGGTGCAGCCTGCAGCAGAAGGCTCTGGAGGGGATGGCAGTCCTGGCTGCTCGACAGGTAGCTGACTAGTGCTTCAAGACAAGGAAGACTGTGCATTCTTAACACGTGTATTTTAGCAAAATTACTTTTAAAGCTTTTTCAGTTCTTTTCAAGCCTGTCCAGCACCTGCACTCATGAAGCTGGGGCAGGATGCTCACCTGAGCTCAGGAGCTCAGGATGTCTGGAAGGAAAGGGGTGGAGGAAGGAAGAAGAGGAGGAAAGGGCGGAGAGTGGCGCCTTGCCAGCACAGTTACATCAGAGTCAGCGTGGCAGGCGTCCCCTACAAGCCTGGCATCTGCCCCTTTCCAGAGGTGCAGCTTCCTTCCTGTCTAGGTGTCGGCGAATGGGGACGTAGGCAGGCGTGTAAAGCAGTGCCGGAGCCTGGGGCGGTGGTGCAACTCAGGATCCCAGCACTCTAGGAGGCTGAGGCAGACCAGACACAAGTTCAAGCCTAAACCTTGTCTCCAACTTTAAAAAGTAAGTAAAGCACATGACTGAAATCTTAGCCCTCAGACAGCTGAGGCAGGAGGATTGCTGTGAGTTCCCTGCCACCCTAGGCTACAAAGTGAACTTTAAGTGAGCCTGCGCTACACAGAGAGACACTGTCTCAAAAACAAACAAACAAACAAAAAGACAATTTGGGGGTGGCGCTCAGTGCAAAGGCTTTGAGCTCAACCCCCCAGTGCCAAAGGGAGAAAACTTTTACACATATATGAAAATGTACTTCCTCTGCCAAGAGGCAAGCTGTCCTGTGAGGAAATGAGGGCTCCTGCACTTGCAGCTACTAGAGCGTGTGTGGCACTTTGCATTCTCAAAAAAGGTGCTTATTTCTAGAAACAGGCAAGCATATTCAAACCAGAAAAAAAAAAAAAAAAAAAAAAAAAAAAAAAAAAAAAAAAAAAAAAAAAAAAAAAAAAAACTGACTTTTGAAGAGCACATTTCCACAGTAGGTGTGGGCTGGGGTGGGGAGAGCAAGGTGGTGGCCTCCTGAGGAGAAGCCCAAGCCTGGGGAGACCCAGGGCCAGGGCAGACGCTGCTTGCTGGGTTGCCAGGGCTGTGCAGGGCCCGGGTTTTCCGACTCTAGAGAGCCATAGAAAGCTGGGCCACTGGACAGTGCAGACCATGGTGGCCTGGGGCAGCCTTGGAGGGCAAAGGTTCCTTCCCAAGGGACTGGAGGCCTGGGCTGCTTTTCCCTCTACCTGCCCAGTAAGGGTTCCTTACCCAGGAGGAAACCAAGCTGGTGCCCAGAGCCATGGGTGAGCGTGACCATCAGAAGCTGAAGGCCACAAGCTCCCTGTCCCATCCAGTGGAATACAACAGGAGCTGGGCACACAGAAATGGTGGCAGAGATATCCTGACTCAGAACAGCCTCAGAAGAACCAGGGACAGGGCATGGGTGCGTCCCTGAGGGCGGACAGACTGCCGGGGCTACTTCACAGCAGGCCACAATGCCTGTCCTCAGCCTGTGCTCCCACTGTGCTCACGAGAGGGCTGAAGGTGTGGGATGGCCCGGAGGGATGGTCCTTCCCAAGATACCAATGGCCCCACTTGGCCCTGCCTTCACCTCCACCGCAGAAGAGGAAAAAGAGACACGTTTTCCCTCCTATTTCGTGGTCTCAGGTGAAAACACTTTCCTGGTGAGGTTGATACTTTCACTCTGCCCTCCAGGGCCACCACAGGCAAGTGTCCACACCAGTTGGCACAAGCGTGTGTGGACAGAGCAGTCCCCAAGCCGGGGGGGGGTCCCTGGATGAGTCTGCCAGGGGAGTGGTGGCGTGTACATGCACACACAAAGATGGGCATGCCAGGCTAGGGCGATGGACCAGGATGAGCACGGGGTCCCGAGGGACAAGCCAGTGCCACACAGTACTGCTTGGGACAGAGCTGGCACAGGGAGTGGGGGGAGGGGACGAGCCCTAGTACTCCACTGTACTCTGGGGACCCTGCAAGGGCTGGCAGGACAGGCAGCCCAACCTGCTGTGCCGAGCTCCTGGGAGCAGTCTCACCAGAGATGCCCTGGGCAGAGGGCATGGGGCCAGACTGCTGGGAGGCAAGCACAGCTCTGGGCAGCTCGGTGGCCCCAGCACCACCAGAGGTGGGCAGAGAAAAAGGTCTAGGAGCCCTGCACCCTGGACCAGGGAGGGCTTCCTGCAGTGCTGGGTGCTACTTACTGGCTGGGGCCCCAAAGAGAACACGGAGCCCTGCTCCAAAGCATGCCAATGCAGGCAGAGCCCTGAGCAAACACCCTGGCCGACGTGTTCATTAAGAAATGGAAACAAACCCCAAAAGGTGCTTCAAATGTGTATTTGTACAATGAGATAAATACGGCTCTTCTTCCCGACACAGCTGAGGGCCGGATGTAACATGCCTGTCAGTGTCCAGGCCCAGGCCCAGGGGCCATGGTGTAAATTCCACCCATTCAAAGATGAACAAGATCAGGAAAGGTCAAGAACTGGGGATGGGGGGGTGGCCCCTGGCCACCTGCAAATGGTTACTTCACTGCCAACCTCTACACAAGGGCATAGGACGTGTGGCTGGGGCTGGGAAACACACACCAAGAACAGGAGCAAGCGCTGGTGGAGCGGGGGAGGAAGGGCCTGACGCCCAAGCTCAGATGCCAAGCTGGCCAGGGACCAGGAGGAAGCCACCATCTCCACGCCCATGCACACATAGAGTACTAGCAGACAGCAGAGATGGGGATGCCAAGAGCACCCGATAGCAGGCATGGGACAGACCCCAGCCACACGGACCACAGAGGGGATCGCTGAGGCAGACAGGCCCAGAGCAGGGACTCTTTGGTGTGGCCCAGGAGGACTGGCAGCAAGAACAGGGCACCCAGGCCCAGCCCTGCCTCCACCGCCAGCTAAGCGCCTCAGCCAGGCTGCTGCAGTGCTGCGGGATAATTGGAGGGGCATCTGTCCATCTGGGCTGGTGGCCACCTAGGCCAGCAACCAGGGTAAGGTGCTGAGAGTAGAGACGCAGCCAGCCACACCCAGAGAGCTAATGCCCCAGGGCATGCCGCCACACCCTCCGGCCCTGGCAGTACTCAGCTGTGCCCGAGCTACCTCACCCACTGTGCCTGCATGGAAGCCTCCATCTGAGGCAGTCTCAACACTGCAGCTCCCAGGCCAGGCCAAGTTGGGGCAGCCCAGTGGAAAGCACTGGCCTAGCTTCTACCCAGGACCATCAAGCCAGAAAAAGCCCAGGCTTACGGAGGTCTGGCCCTTGCAGCTCTGCCCTGGACATGGGATGAGAGGCCTCCCCAGACCTGGCAGGCACAGGGTGGGCTGCAGTGGTGGCATGTGCTCACTCGACCTTTACCATGGCTCCGAAGCCACCCCTCTCTGCCAGGGTGACGCCTTCGCTGAGGGCAGCCAGCTCGGCCAGGCCTGCGCCGTCTAGCGCCTGCTCATACTGCTCGAGGCTTCGCTGCGCATCCAGACGGCTCTCATGCAGCTGGGACAGCTTGCTCCGTGCCTGTGTGACACATACACAATCGTCAGGGTGTGGCTACAGGGGGACCTCAGCAAGCAGGCACCCGCGGGGCTCAGGCAGGCAGGAGATCTGTGTCTCCAGGTGGATAGGGACTGCCTTGGCCCATGGGGGGCCCACACTCACACCAGGGCTCACAAATCCTCCAGGACCAGTTAGGCCCTGACTCGCCTGTGTGCGGAGCAAGCTAGCAGCATGTCCTCTCGGGTGGCCACTCGTGCAACTGAGCACTGACCGAGGCCTGCACCCCTCTGTACATGCAGTTTGGTGGCTCTGATGACAGCTGCATTAGCAAATACTGCCTGGTTCCTGCGCCAGCACTGGCAGGAGAACGAGGGGATCCCACCCGAGGGACAGTGGCGCCTTACCTGGCTGATCTCATCCTGTGTGGACTTGAGGGACTTGATGATGGTCTCCAGCTGCACGCGCCCAGCCTGGATGCTCTGCTCCAACTGTGCCTCCTCCTGCTGCAGCCGGCTCAGCTCCGATTTGGCACGGCTTAGGTCATCCTCCTGAGACCTCAGGTCAGACTCCTGTGACTGGATCTGGGTCTTCAGCGAGGAAATCTGTGACAGGGAGAAAGTAGTGCACACACCAGGCACACACTGCCAGTGGCATGCTTCCCTGGGGTGGGGGGCAGAGCACCCACCACCCTCCAGCTCCCCAGAGGCCAAGGGCGCAAGTCTATGCACATGAGGTCCCGGGTCCTGTCGCCAGCAAGACACACACACAGCAAAAGGGGACATAGACACGCCAATTCACACCAGCACATGCAAGGACAGAAGATGGTTTCTCCACTCTTGGGAAAGCCCAGCTTGGGGCTGTCCACAGGCTCAGAGCCTGGTGCCATCACAGCCTGTGCCACACCTCAACTGAGATCAAAGAACGAGGTGAGGCCCAGCCCTGTGAAGAGGCGGTAGCCTGAGCCAGTTGCCCCATCCTCTGAGCCGCAGCCGTAGCGCCTTAGTCCTCAACAGCAGCAGAAAAAACCAGGAGGATGAGACTCCAGGCTGCACTGCCGTGACTCACCATCTGCGTCTCATCCTGGCACTTCTGCCGCACATCGCTCAGCATGTCCCTAAGCTTGGCCTTCTGCTGGTCCATCTCATCCAGCCGGTCCTGGGCATCCTGCTTCTGGGCCTCGAGCTCTTGCAGACTGCTCGTCTCTCGGTCCAGGTCGTTCTGCAGTTCCTGGGGATAGGGTGCAGGGAGGACCTGAGCTCAGCATTCCCAGGATGCCAAGGAGGCTTGATTTAAAGACACTCAAGCCAGGAGTGTTAGCTAAGCCCAGGAGCCCAGCACTCAGAGGTGGACGCTGGAAGATGGAGAGTCCCAGCCTACCTGGGCAACTTAAAAGACCCTGCCTCAAAATGACAGGCAAAGGGCTTGGGTATGGCTGGCACACGGCTACCTGCACCTCACTGGTCTTCTGTCGGATGGCCTCCTCCTTCTCTCGGATATCCTGCTCCAGGGAGTACTTCTCTCTGCATGGCAAAAGCAATTCACACCATCACAGTGAGTCCGCCAGTGCCACAGCATGCCACTGTCCCAACCTCTCATACTAGGGGGCTGCAGTTTGCATATGGACTATGTGTGTCCCATGGGGTGACTGGACCAAGGGACTAGGTCATGGCACAGCCTTGGAAGAGACCATGCAGGCCTTGCAGGCATCACCTGGCACCCACAGAGCAGTCACCATCGAAGACAAGCTCAAGCCTTCCATGAGGTTGGCCAGCTATCACATCACCACCTGCCCTCACGACTTCCCAGAGGCCAGGTGGAAACTCCAACAGTGAGCTAAGGAAGCCTATTGCCGGAGCACATCACAGACAGCAATCCTCCCGCCTGCCCAGGTGGCAGCTAAGCAGCGCACCTTCTCCAACTGGTGGGAAGGCAGGGCCTGGGTTTGCCCTGGAGCACCAGGCATGAGGTTGGAGCCACCACCCAGCAAGGACAAGAGCCAGCTGGGCCTCACCAGCACCCAGCACTCAGGGTAGGGATCAACCCCAGCTGCTGGGTGTTGGGCCTGCAGGGCAATGAGCTAGCACACGTGCTCCCCATGTTGCCCTGTACCGGGTAACATCATGTGCCAGAACCCTGAGCCCCAAGCCCCAAGCCCTTGCCGGCTGACCACCACGAAGGCTGAGAACTCACTCCCAGGTGGTGAGGGAGACTGACAATGTGAACTAACAGGGGTGGCCACCAGAGGGCCTGCCCTGTCTAGGTGACCAGGAAAGAGCTCTGGAGGAATTGGGGGTGAAGGGGACACAGGGTGGGAGGACATGTAAATGCTGGGATGGTGGCCAGGCTGGACTGGGGCTGCGGTGTGGTCTGAGGGGACAGGGAGAGGGCAGGAAAGGTGCGGTGGTGAGAGTTCCTCCCTGCACTGTGGGGCTGTGACCCTGTGCGGCTTGGAAACCCACGAAGGGTACACTCCTATGTTCCCAGGGCTGGGGCCCACACACCTCTGCAGCTGGGCAATCTCCTGGCTGATGTCGTCGAGCTCCTTCACCCCGGTGAACTCCCCGGACCCCAGGGAGCTCGTGCTGTCCTGGGGGCAAATGCAGGTGCCACATCACAAGGGCCGCTCCAAGTGTAGCCAGCAAGGGCGACTGCTGGAGCTGTGTGACGCCAGCGCCCCCTGGTGGCGGGCGTGGGCAGTGAGGTGGGAGGGCCAGCTACTCACCAGGACCGGGGTGCCGCGCTCCGAGGGGGGGATCATGTCCGGTGAGAGCACCTGTGGAGGGTCGATGCCCTTACTGACCTTCTGCTGGATGAGGTGCATAGCGAGAGCAAACTGGTCCTTGCTTAGCTTCCCCATCTGCCGTGTGTCGGCCAGGGCCCTGGAGGAGGCACAGATGGTCACATGAGGGAGAGCCCAGGCACATCCGGTGGCCATGAGGGCCACCACTCCCGTCCCTCTGGCATGTAGGTGACTGCAGCCTTCCTATGTCCACTCCACAAGAGGGCTGCTGTCTTGACCCCATGGCCCTCAGCACTACATGCCTGGCGGGGTCCTGCATGGGACCCGAGGCACCTCACTCTGCCCTGTCTTGCCTTGTCCCTTGAGCCACCAGAAGACACCAGGCTCTGCCCTCAAGCACCATCTGTGGGCTGAAGGCATGACCACAGGACCAGTGCCACTCCTGGACTAAAGGGGCTGCTGGTGGGCACAGCCACAGCATAGGACAGACCCCGCAAGCCAAGGCAGCCCTGCCCAGAGGCACCCTAAGGGGTTGCGGCAGCTGGGCCCAGGCTGGCCCTGCACTTGGGGCCCTCCTGCCTCCCAGTTCTGTGATGACTGGTGTGGCACCTCCTGAGGCCCCCCACCCCCCGTCAGGCTGACACAGAGCCTGGACAGATGGATGAGGCGCCCAGAGAGGTGCCCAGGGCACAAGCACGCAGGGCAGCCGGCATTCTCCTCGTTGTTTCCTGTGCCCTCGTCCCACTAGGCTGTCCCCACTGAGAGGTATGTGCATGTATGTGGCTGGCTCCCAAGCACCCCTGTAAGTTCCTATGTCCACATGAGTCATATGAGGTGCTGTCAGGCCAGGGAGGGGATGGCTACGCACCCCCATGGCCAGTCTAGGGCTGGTGGCCCTGGGCAGCAGCTGGGTCTCACCACCTGCTCAAAGGTCCCCTTTGCTTGGGAGGTTAGAGAGTTGAGCCCAGGACCTTCCCAGCTTTAAGTTATTTTGAGACAAGGTCTGAGGCCCAGCATGGCGGCACATACCTGTAATTTCCAGCACTCAGGAAGCTGAGGCAGAAAGACTACTGTGAGTTCAAGACCAGCCTCAACTACATAGTGAGACTGTCTTAAAAAATGGTTAAAAAACAAAACAAAACAAAAAAGGTGTAGTTGCCTAGGCTGGGCTGGAACTTGGAATTCTCCTCCTCACAGCCTGGCTAATCTCACAGCTCCCCAGCGAGGCCTCTCAAAGGCCCTGGGCTCTCGGGGACAAACCAGATGGTACTTTCTCCGGGGACCAAACCTGAGGGCCTCAGGCAGGGGGCACTGTGACCTCCAAGCCTGCTGACCTCTGGCTGTCTCCAGAGAGTCCCTGGCCCAATGGAGCCCACACTGGCATGACCCTGGGGACCCTCAACACCACCCACCACTCACCAGATGTGGGCCAGCAGGCTCTGCGTGAGGCCCGAGTGCATGAAGATCTCCTTCACCTCCTGCCCACTCACATAGCCATCCAGGTCCAGGTCGGTTTTCAAAAAGATATCATCAAAGCGCATCTTGTCGGCCACTGGCACCACCCAGGCCACGGCAGGCTGCAAGGGCAGAACAGAACAGCTCAGTAGGCACCACTATGTGTGCACCTGAGATGGGCTGGGTGTCACACTGCCCCGTGTTGAGAGAGAACCTGGGGGCTCTAAGAGCCTGATGAGGCCCGTGCACAGGGGATGTAGGCTGAGGGGTCTGGCTGACGCTGTCCCTGGGCACCCTTCCTTCCCAGAAGTCCACTGATGCCCCCACCAGGGGCACATAGAGGAGCCGGTGGCCTCCTTCCCTAAGGGACTCTGGACAGGCACAGTGACCTTGAACCTGAGCACACCAGCCTCTGCCTGGGCAGCTGGCTCAGCAGACTGCAGAGTGGCACAATGCCTGGGCCCAGGACTCCACACAGCCTCCTCCCCCTGATCCCACCCTTGGGATGCCAAGGACCCGCACTCCTCAGGTACCCACACATGTGCCACCACTGGGAACAACTCCAGGCCCTGCTCCCAGTGTCCTCCCTGCTTCCTTAGGGCCCTCTGTGTACAGCTGCTGTGGTACCCAAGGGCCTGAGGACATGGGGATACAGCTGGGGTGGAGGGGGACTGGTGCTCCTACAGAGGTCACTGCAGGCCGACCATGCCTGCCTCCTGACTCAGAGGTGGCCTAGGTCCGCAGCAGCGCACGCTGCACGTAGCTCCCCTGCTTCACACGCCCCTCAGCAAGTCCCTGCAGAGCTCTGAGGACCTCAAGCTGGTACAAAGCGGCACTAGGTACCAAGTAGCAGGCTGCTGACCCAGAGAGCCCACAGCTGGGGATCAAAGCTCCACCCACATACCTGTGCCTGCTTGAGACTGTGCTTGGGGGACAGGCTACCCGTGCTGTTGAGACTGCTGACGCTGCCGTGTGAGGGTGTGGAGCGCAGGCTGTCCTTCGGCGGTGGGCTGCCAGGCAGCACTGGCACAGCTCCGGGGAACATAGGCTTCTTGCGCTTAGACAGTGGGACGAGTGCTGGGGGCAGCACAGATGGCACGGGCTCCTTCTCTAGGGCGCGGTACACCAAATGCATGGCCTGTGGGTGTAAGGGACAGGTAGCTGGTAGCCAAATAGGTCAAAGGGACTTGTCTAATCACTGAGTAAAAAGTCTGTCTCAAATAAGTGACAAAGGACTAGCAAGACAGCGCAGCAGACTAAGTGCCTGCTTGGGCAAGCACAGGGATCGGGTTTGATCCCCCACACTACATGCTATGCTGGCTCCACCCCGGGCACACTGAGCAGGCCACCAAGCTAGAGCCAAGACTCCTAGGCTTTAGCATGGCCTGGGACATGCATGCACTCAGGTAGAATGTGGGAGCTGTGCCAGGCAGAGCTTGAGTGCTGCGAGGGCCGCACACCCCGCTCACAGGAGGCTGCTGCACCACCACTGTGGACCTGAACATGAGGGGTGATAAACTGGGGGGGGGGGGGCTCTGCGGTCTGCGTCGCTCAGAGCATAGCTGGCACCTGTCCCCAGGAGAAGGGGAACAATTCAGACCCTGGACAGTTAGGTCAGTTCTGGATACCAGACAGTGGCTATACAGGGAAACCCCTGTGCTCAAGGAACATACAACGTATCTTGTGACCCCCATCTCTGGAGTAGCTCAAAGGAAAACAGCTTTTTTCTTTGTAGTTTTGGAGCTAAAATCAAAGACCTAAAGCACACTGGGCTACTCTACAGGTGAGCCACAGGCCCAATCCTTTGTGAACATTTCATTTTGAGTTTGAGTCTCACTAAGGTGTCCTGGCTGAGCTCACCCTTAACAGTTCTCCTGCCTCAGCCTCTCAGTGCTGGGAGACAGGTGCACGGACATGTCCAAACACGATAGCAGACAAAGCAGCCGTGGCACAGGGAGCCCTGGCTGGCTGGGGCCCAAGCCTCTCCATGCAACTGTGGGCTCTTGCATTTTTTTTCAGGCAGGGTCTCATTATATAGTCCAAGCTGGTCTTATACCTCAGGTTGGCCTCAAGGGCCAGGGAAATGGCTCAGTAGGATACACGCTTCTCTGGCAAGTGCAAGAGCCTCAGTTAATCCCCAGTTTCAGAAAAAAAGGAAAAAGAAAAAAGGTTGGCTTTAACTTACAGTAATCCTACTGCTGCAGCCTCCCAGACATTGGGACCACAGGTATGCAACATCACACCCAGCTCATTTTGGATTTTTTTGTTGCTACTGTTTGATAATGGTAATTTGTTTTGGTACCAGGAATTGAACTCGGGACCTTGGGCTTGCCAGTCAGGCACTTACACCGCTGAGCTGTATGCCCAGCTAGGATAGCTCTTAAGCCACAAAAAGTGATGCCCCTGGGCTCCATGGAGCCCCCAGTTCCCTCCCAGGTAGAAGCGGGGTGCCTACCACAGCAAACTCGTCTCGGTCCAGGTGTCCGTCTTTGTCAATGTCACTGAGGTCCCAGACCTGCAAACAGAGCAGAGTGTGGGCCAGGGCCTGAAGGACCAAGATGACGTGTGCAGAGTGCCTGCAGGCCAAGCACCTGGGCCAGTGAGCACTATGCTGATGTTTCTCTACCTCAGGAGGGGTGATATGCCATGGGCAGGGACTGACATCAGCTGCTCCTGCACGGCCAGCAGGGCACGGGTGCCATCGAGCCAAACCTAGGCTGCTACTTGCAAGCGCGTGAGATGTGGCTTGGCACAGCTGGGAGCCACTGGGTGGAAGGAGCTCTTCCCAAGCCCTGTTCCCACGTGCAACCAGGGGCTGCAGAGCATGGCCTTGAGTCCCCAGCTCTGTGTCCAAGACATCTGTGTGGTCCATGTCCTACAGACACAGAGGGGGCCTGCGGGAGGGCGCACGGGTCTCCAGACCCCAGGAGGCCACAGGCACTCACCAGGGTTCCAGCCTAGAGTCGGCCCACTCCAACCCCACTTTGCAGACTCCCTGCTCTGCAGGGACAGCAGGGCCAGTCAGAGGTCCCGAGCCAGGGCCTCCAGATCCATGGCCTCTGGTGTTCTCTGCCTGCTGGATGCCACAGGCCCACCCAGAGCAACCACCTGGGGCCTGCAGCCATCTGTGCTCACCCTGGGGTGGCTCCCAGCAGCTGAGCTCCCCTCAGGGGAGGCTGAGGCACCACAGGGGAGGCGGGAGGAGGGCACAGCTCCCCTGCCCTCATCTCTCACAGCGAAGCTTGAAAGGCACGAAAAGAGGACTCAAGAACTGAATTAAGGGACACACAGGCTCAAGCAGCATGACAGCAAGGGACACTCTGCCCTCATGCATGGCGGCCTGCCGCGCGCGTGCGTGTCAGGCTGAGCTGCAGCCACTCACCCTGCCCAGGACATCGAGAGGTAGCTTTGAGTTCATGAGGACGGGCTTGACCTTGTCTCCGGACAGCAGGCCCTTCACAGGCAGCAAGCTTTCAAAAATGCCATCAAATTTTGCCTTTTCTTCCACCTGGTGGAGAAAGCGCCTGGGTGAGGACAAGCAGGCGCCAGCACCTATGTCCATAGCCACGCCCCACTGGGCGGCCCCTGGGGACCACAGGAAAGGAGCTCAAGGGGCTTCCCAGGGGCTCACCAGGGGAGCGGTGGAGCAAGTGATGACCGACGTCAACTCTACACATGGGAGGCCTGATTCTAACAGCCAAAAGCTGTGCACAGAGGTATGCACCTGTCACCCCAGCACTCTGAGAGGCTGAGGCAGGAGGGTCCTCAGTTCCAGCCCAGCCTGAGCACCTAAGGAACTTAGCAAGACCCTGTCTCAAAACAAGGACTTAATAAAAAAGGTCGGGAACATAGCTTAGTTTAAAGGCCTTGGATTCATTCCCAGTACTGTTTAAAAAAGGAGTAAAATTCTGATGTGTAGATTACACAACAGTTAGGGCTGGAGTGTGGCTCCGTGGCAGAGTTTGTCTCTGGCATGCATGAGGCCTGGACTCCATCCCACATCACAGGAATAAAATAAAGCCACGAACACATGAGAGGCCACCTGGTGCCAGCCCCAGTGCTGTATCTCCCTGCAGGAGCCCAGGACCGCCTCCTTGCATGGCCCTTCCAGACGCTCAACCAGCTGGTGTGGCCAGCCCTGCTGCAGAGGCCCCATGGCTACTGCAGGGCCTGAGACACCTGGACAATCAGATCTCTCAGAGGCAGCTTCTCAGGACAAAGCAACTCTTTGTCCAGGTCCAGACCGGAAGACTCCCAGCCATCCACCACCTCTTCCACAGGGGACAGGCTGCCCTAGGAAGCCCTAGATGAAGGAGGGCTATACTCTCTGCAGCAGCACAGGCAATGCCAGGGCTAGGAAGTGAAAGCAAGCCCAGCATGCCTATAATCTCAGTACTCAGGAGACTGAGGCAGAAGGGTCCACTAGAACTCAAGGCCATGAAATCCTCAGTGAGCTCAAGGACAGCATGAGCTGCATAGTGAGGCACAGTGTTAAAAAACTAACCAAGGGGCTGGGGAAGTAGCTCAACAGACTAAGTGCCTGCTTAGGTAAGCACAGGGATGGTTCGATCCCTGGAACTACATGCTGTGCCTGCCCCAGCCTTCAGGCATGCCATGGCACATGCCTGCAATCCCAGCACTGGGGAGGCTAAAAACAGGAAGATCACTACAAGTCTGAGCTGCGTAGTGAGACTCTGTACCAAATACATTTAAAAATAAAAAGAAGAGGTAAAGGTGAGAATGTGGGGCAGGGGCTGGCTCCTGGCCAAGCCCACACTGAGCGGGGACAAGGCCTGTCTTGCAGTACCCTAAACAAGCAAGCAGGGTGCTGTGCTACAATAGGCAGACACAGGACCTAAGCCATACACCTTTTTCTCCCTGGCAGCAATGGAGATGGAGCCCAGGACCTTCTGACATTCCCAGCCCTTTCTATTTTTTTATTTGGAGTCAGAGTCTTGCTAAATTGCCCAGGCTGGGTCTAGCTTGCCATCTCCCTGCCTCAGCCACCCAAGGAACTGGGATGACTGTTGTGGGTTACCTACCCAGTCTGTGATGGCCATGACTTTGAACAGCCTCGAGTGTCCCTGTCACTCACCCGCACTGCCCAGGGGGCCTCTGAGGAAGGCGGTGGGACCATCAGGGGGCTGCTGGTGTCGTGCTGAGGAGAAACAGAGAGCCGCCAGGCTGGCACAGAGCCCCATCACAGAGCAGGAGTACACGAAGCACGCCCTGGAACACGGGCCCTCCCGCGTGTGTGCCACAACAGCCATGAGATGTGAGTGCTCAGGTGCCAGCAGGGAGAGGGGACGGTACAGGCGGAAGTGGACACAGACATATGCAGAGCCCAACAGTCAGGACAGGGACCCAGCTCTGGAGCCAAGATGGAGGCAACAGGGAAGGAAAGTCAAGAAATTAATGCAATGGAGATTAAGCAAACAAGACTGAGAATCAGTGAGCCCGAGAGATGGCTCTGTGACAGTTACATAAAGACCAACAAACCCTTAGCCAACCTTACCAAGGGAAGGGAAACTCAAGTCCCCACAGTGAGGGTGGACATGGTGGGAGCTGGGGAGCTTGGCCCGGCAAGGGAGAGGGTATGGCCCCCAGCAGCCAAGAGAGGCAAGCGCCCATGGCAGCAGCACTCACAAATTTGGGTGGTGGCGTGGTCAGGTTCAAGCTGCTCAGTGTGACCTCATGGCCGCTCTGGGCACAGGCTACCAGTCTCAGTGCCACATAGAAGCCCTGAAACCAAAGGGCATCGTTAGACCACGGCCCAGGCCTGCAGCTTCAGGAAGGAGCCAGCCGGCGTGTGGCTCATCACGGCCCAGCCGGTCTCTGGGGACATGGCTGCTGGGAGCACATCGCAGGCTCACGGCAGCTGCTGCGTACTTGCCGTCGGCACAACTCCCAGACACTGCGCCAACACCACCAGAGAACTGGCCTGGGAGAGGTGGCAGGCGGCAGCGGCGGCCAGGTGTGTAGAGGCTCTTACAGCCCAGTCTGGAGCCTGGCACAGCGGCGCCCACCTGTCGTGCCGGCACTCTGCGAGGCCGAGGCAGTCCCCGAGGGTTTCAAATTAAGGTCCAACTTGGCAACCTAGCGCCTCAGTGAGACAGTGTCCCTAGCTACAGATAGCAAAAAGGGCTGTGATGTTGCTCGTGCAGGGGCTCTGGTACCCCAGGGCCACAGTGTGGGAGCTGGGAAGGGACCCTGCATGGCTCCATCACTGTGAGGAAAGTCAGCGAGTTAGGACATGAACAGGCAGCTTGAAAGGAGCTGGCATGCACCACAGACATGGCAGGTAGGGGTCAGCCTAGGACTCCCAGCCCAGTCCTCCTACAGCCTAGTGGCACTGCTCCCCCAGGGACAGTGGGCCTGCGCTGCCACTCAGCAGCTGGCCTGGGCTCAGCAGCTCCAGAGCTTCCCCACAAGGAAGCCCGCACACCATGTTTGTGCACCTCTGTCCTCAATGCTGAGGGCTTACTCATGGCCTGCCCTGAGCTGCATCCCCAGCCCCTCCAACATCTTTTCTTCAGGAAGGGTCTCCCTAAGCTGCCCAGGCTGGCCTCAGATTTGTGATCCTCCTACCCCAACTGCCTAATGAGTGGGGATGACAGGTACCACAGAGGGTGACCATGACAGAAAATTAATGGCTTTTTAATCACTGGTAGAGTGGAAAAATATTTAGATAGCCAATCAAGAACAATGACCCCACCTGCATAAAAGCCCTACATTCCAATTTGAGGACAGGGATTGTGCTAATGGCCCCAGTGGAGGGGACCCAGGCACAGATGTGCCCCCCATGCGTGTGTGTTCGTGTACATGTACCTGTTTGTCCAGGAACCCTTTACCTTCTGGGTCAGCCAGGTCCCATATCTGTGGACACACAGAGAAGCCTATGAGTGTGATGGGGAACTGTGACCCCAACAGATACCCATGTGCTCCCAGGATTGGGTGCAGGCCTGTCTGCTAAAGCAGCCACGCACAGTCAAGGACCCCATGCTGTGACATGGCAGACGTTATCAGCCAGCTGGGTGCACCCACCTTCCCAAGGGTGGTGTCTGGCAGTCCCGACTTCTTCAAGAACAGTGCAGCCTCACTCGCCCCAATCCTGCCTGTGTAGGCTGGGTCCACCTGGGGAGACAATGCAGCGCTAGGCATTGGCCCGACTCCAGGGCGTGGCAAGGCCAAGGCAGAGTCCCACCATCCTAGGCAGGGCTGCTCCCTGCAGCACAGCCTTGGTCTACTCACCTGCTTGTAGTAAGAGTCATACACTGGATTCCCGCCGGGGACCTGCAACAAAGCCACAGACACTTCAATCTTGAGCCATACTCCTGAGTTTGAGCAACCCACCAGCCTCAGCCTCCTGATAGAGAGAACTGTAGGAGCAGCTCGCTGTGCTGGTCCCAGGACGGCTGTCACCAGAACAGGCCGGCATGTGCACAGACAAGCACCACCCATGGAGGGGGGTGGTGTCTCCAGGAACCCCACCTGGCACTCACAGGAGCAGCCCAAGGGGAAGAAACGCCAGGGCCATCACAAGACCCTGCACACTGCCCTCCTCCCAGCCTCCCAGAGTAGGGGACAGGTACCCGCCCGTGGCGATATGGCCTGGACACAGGCCCGCCACAGACACTGCGATTCAGGAACCAGGGACTCTCTAGGGTTCCATGGCCATGGGCCATTGCTCTGAGGGAGGAGGGGACAGAGGCACTGGCTGGGGCCTGTGTAGCCAGCACTGCCACAGCTCCACAGATGGACCCTGACCCACGCAGGAGCCGCTGCTGGCCATGACGCTGAGGTCGTGGCTAGGACCCAGTGACCCCTGGGTGGGCTCCCAGACTCAGCTGGCCTCATGGGTACTGACACAAGTGAGCTCATGTGGCAGAAGCAGGGAGATGGTTGCAGCACTGGGGAGGAACAGGGACCTGAGGACACAGCGGAGCCCTGGGAGGAGAGAAGCACAAACTCCACAGAGAGAAGCACCGGAAGGGGCCCCCAAGCGTGGTGCAGAAAGGGCAGAGTGTTGTCACCCACAGCTGCCGAAGACCCTCCCACATGACACCAAGTGACCTGTGTATACTTCCCCACAGTAGCAAGGCCAAGCCAGCAGGAAAGACACTAGTCAGCTGCAGATGGCTGTGCAGAAGGACAGTACAGGACCTGCCCAGTTCACAGTTGCATGCCACACCTCAGGTAGCAAAGCCACCCCAGCCAATAGTCACAGATGTCAACCCAGGTTCATGGCTGGTAAGACCCATGGTAAGAAAAAAAAAAACAAAAAAACTTCCAGGCCACTCCAACTGCAGCAGGAGAAAGACCCGGCATGCCGGTTCACACCTGTCGGCCTAACATGCAGGAGGCTGAGGCAAGAGGGCTGTAGGCCCAGCCCCAGTCCAGCCCTCAGCCTCTTTAGGAGCCTATCTCCAAAGTGCCAGCTACTGACTCTGCTGAACTTGCCCAAAGCTTGCTCTGGACGAGACCACAGGAGTGGGGCCTTGGCTCTGCCCACAGTGCAGGACTGAGTGGGGCTGCTCTAGCACTACAGAGAGGGTGTCGGTTCCAGGAATCCAAGCTGAGGGGCACCACAGGACCTGACTGTGAAGGAGCCATGTGGGTAGCCTCCTCCATGGCAGCATGGCCACACTTGCCAGCTACCTCTGTGCCACCATCCCAGAGACAAGCTGCCCACTGCTAGGCCAGCAGTTCCAGCCACAGCACAGGTCCACCTCCGTTCTTACACACTAGAACTGGGGCTCACTATAGTAGGCTGAAAGTCTCTCAGCAGCCGTGGTGTGAGAAGTATAAAATGTACCAAATAAGCTGGGGCGAAGTGGTGCATGCCTGTGATCCCAGCACTCAGAAGGCTGAGGCAGGAGGATGGCTGAACTTACACAGAGACCTTGTCCCAAAACAAAAAAGACACCAAATAGTACTATAAAGCCCCCCCCCCCCCCCCGCTTTTGCGGTACCAGGGATTGAACTCAGGACCCTGTGCTTGCCAGGCAGGCACTTATTCTACTGAGCCAAGCCCTTGATATTGCTGTAATTACAGATACAACACCCACTAACAGTAAAAAAAAGTTGCTTTTATTTTGTATTTTAGGGAAGGGTCTACAGAGTGTTTAGGGTCTCACTACTAGATCAGATTCATAGTGATCTGCCTGTCTACAGCCTCCCAAGGGCTGGGGTTACAGGCCCATAGTCACCAACTCAGTGTGCCCAGGAGGCGGGGGTGGGGGGAGGGCCAACACAGCAGGCCCAGGGATCAAACCCCCAGCCCCTGCACCTGCCTGTAGGTGCTTTAATCTGCTGAGCTATTTTGCTGGCCCCAAAAATTTCTTTTTTATTACTTTTTAGAATGTATAAGTAATCATTTAACTCAGAAAATATGATCCTGTCTCTGTCTTTCTGGAATGAGCACTGAACCCAGCACTGAATCCTTTCAAAAGGATTTCTGAGTCACTGCAGTACAGTGGTCAGGGAGAAACTGTGCAATACCCTGGCCTCAGGTCCCAGGGTGCAGCCCATGCCATCCAGAAGCCCTGTCTGCCCAGCCAACAGCAGCCTCACTCCATACTCACTTTCCTTGGATGCTTCTTGCAGCACCCACACCTGCAACAGCTACATTCAAGGCTGAGGCCTGGGTGAGCACCCCTAGAGCTAAACTCTCCATGTGAGCTCTGGGGCTAGAAAGCCCTTGTGTCCCTGTACCAGCACTGCTGTGTTACTTTCAGGGGCAACAAGAGCAAGTGGCTGGATGGCTTATGCTACCTGCTGCTCTCGTGAATGCAAGTGAGGCCATGACTCACGTTAACAGAGCCTGCCCTTTGCTTGATGTGGCCTTGGCAAGAGGCTCCTTGCACACCTCAGAGCTCGGCTCTCAGCCCCAGGTGCAATGCAGGAACTTGGTTCTGCTCTTTGGTGGTGCTGGGATGGGGCCCAAGCCCCCCCCCCCCAACATGTGCTCCCCACTGAGCTGCTTTACATTTTTGTTTTGAGACAGTCTCGCCAAGTCACCTGAGCTGGGCTTAAATTTGCAGTCTCCCCTCAGCCTCAGAAGGAGCTGAGCTTCTGTTGCATCTGGTTGAAATGCATATTTCAACTCACACCTGCTAATTTACAGCAGGCTCACTGGATGTAGCCTCAGGGCGACTCAAGGCGCATCTGTCTATGCACTCACATAAAACAGAACAGGGATGGCAGCTCCAAGATGATAGCTGTGTGTGTGGCGCAGGCTACCCACATACACACACACATTAAGCTCCCCCAGCTCTACAAGGACAGTTCTTTTCCCTTTCTTGAGAACAGGGTCTCACCGAATTGCCCAGGCTGGCACTGAACACCTATGGTACCTGTAGTCTTTCTGCCTCAGCCTCCAGAGTGGCTGGGATTACAGGCATGTACCCTGTGCCCAGCACACTGTACCTGTCTTAACACTAGGCCCAGCAGCAAAGTCAAGTCTGCACACCCAGCAGTCCTGAGAGGAAGTGCTGAGCCAGGGCCCAGCTCCCAAGGCCTCAGAGGCACCTCACAGCCAGGCAAGCCTGAGGACAGGCTCCCTGCAGCTGTGCATTCAGGGGCAGGGTTTGGTCACTTTGAACCCTGACCTCAATGAGATCACTTTCCTCCTCTGGGGGTTCTGGGGATGGAGCCAGGCACTCCCTACTGAGAGGCACCTCAGCCTTGGAAATCAGCATTCCTTAGGCAGAGAGGGTGTGTGCCCCAATTCTGCCTTCTCCAGTGAAAAAGAAACCAACCTGGGGCCAGCCTGCGGCTTAGCAGTGAGCACATATCCAGGGTTCATAGGCCCTGGCTTTCAGCCTGGTGCCATGAAGAGTGAGGAGGAAAGGCTGGCGAGAGCATGACCGTGCACATCTGTAATCCCAGGGCTGGGGAGGATCACTACAAATCCAAGCTGCATATCCCTGTACCAAACACATAAGAGATAACATAAAAAGCGAGGAGGAGGAAGGTGCAATGACGGAAGCACTCGCACAGCGCTGCGCTGTCGTCACCACAGGGACAGAGCAGTGGCACCCAGGCCTAGGGACGTCATACAGCTACAACTGCCCCGGTGCGGGAGTCACACTGCAGGGCATGAGACAGAGTGCAGGCAGGGCCCCTACGGTGTGCGGGGGTGTGCGGCGCCCAGATGCTCACAGGGGCTCCAGCGCCTGCAGCCTGCAGGCTCTGCCAAGCCACAGGCACCTGCCACTTCTGCCTGAGGCCTCTTCTCAGCAACAGCTCCGGGCCAGCCCTGGGCCAGAGTGGCAGTCCCAACAGCCTAGGGCCTTTGTCCCAACCAGCCCTGTCCCTGGGCTTCTTCCTCCTGTGTGCTCCTCCACTGAGGCCCTTGTTCTGACAGCCGCCCTGCGTGTCCCTCCATCGCTGCCCTTCTCCTGTCCTGGCCAGCATCCGCCATGCTACTCCAAGCCTAAAGCATAGCAGACAACACTGAACCTGACCTTCACTCCTGTGCAACTGGCTGGACACTCTCGACCCCAGCCCTAGAGAACTTGCTGCAGCTCCTACACACACACACACACACACACACACACCCGGCCACACAGTCCAGCAGGGCCTTGAACCAGGTTGTATATGATAGGCACAGTCCTTGCTCCAGGCACGAGGGGACACATATTGGTGGGCAACAACCCTTGGAGAAACCCCAGGCAGGGTCTGGACAAGCACAGGCACCCATCATCACTAGCACAGACAAAAAGGCTTCCAATCATACCTGTGATCTCAGCACTGAAGGAGGCTGAGACAGGAGGATCACAAGTCTGAGCTGCACCTGGACAACTTAACAAGACCACACTTCAAAGCCAGTAAGTAGAACTTGGGATGTAATTCAGTGGAGAAAACTCCAGGGTTTGACCTCCAGCCTCCTAAAATCAGAAGAGCAAAGACAGGCTTCCAGGAGTAAGTGATGGCTCAGCTGTACCAGCCATCAGAGGGAAAGGGCCAGAGAGGGTCGGCACACAGCACAAGGCTAAAGGACTTGGGGCCAGGGACAGCCATGTAGGCTGGATGGGTGGGGAGGTCCCAGGCACAGGCCCTGCTGGACAGACGGGGCGCCAGGACGGCCTCAGCCAGCTCTTGGCTCCACCTTTGCTTCCAGCCACTGTGGGCTAGAGGAAGAGGAGGAGCCTCCTCCTGTCGGCTGGGCAGGCATAGCGTCCTTCCCCAAACCTATCCCTGGAGGCTAAGGCAGGAGCAGCTCCAGTTTAAGACCAGTCTGAGCAACATACTGGGACCCTAATTCAGAAAATATGAGAAGCCCATGACCCACATAGCAGGCAGCAGAGTAGGATCTGTGGCCCACTCCATGCACCCCCAAGCCCATGGAGCTCCAGCAAGTGTCATCAGTCCGGAGGTGATCCCACCCAGCAGGCAGCGGCCTCCCCACCTGCTGCCTTCCCCTCAAGCAAAGCAGGTACCCAGGGCCTCCCTTCTTTCTCAGCTCCTCTGTAGCCCACACAGACAGACACCTCCCTCTCCTCTGAGCACAATCCTCTGCTCCTCCCCAGGGGTGTGGCTTTCCAGGTGGCCAGGCCTCTACCCATCCCAGTCTCATCCTGAGGTCCCTCTTCCAGGCAGCCACCTCCAAAGCCCAACTGGAAGCCTCCCCAGAGCCCCCCCACCTCCAAAGCCCAGAACCTGGGCCCCCAGTATCTGCAAGGCCCCAGGCAGAGCCCACTCTCCCCAACAGCCCTGTGCACATCTGCCCCTCCTGCGGGGCTAGGGATTCCGCAACTATGACACACAGCTGGAGTCTAGCTCAGGGGCTGGGGAAATAGCTCAGTAGAATAAGCACAAGGGCCTGAGTTCAATCCTCATTTCCACCAAAAAAATTTTTTTGAGTCTAGCTCAGGGATAAGCACTTGCCTGGTGTGCCCAGGCCCTGAGTTTACCCTTAGCACTGGAGAAATTTATTCCTTTAAAGAATTAAACAGGGCTGGCCAGATAGCTCAGCAGACTAAAGTGCCTGCTTAGGCAGGCGCAGGGACTGGGGTTTGATTCCCAGCATGGCATGGCTGTGCCCCACCCCCAGAGCACAATGAGATGGTGACTGAGACCGGACACGGTGGCCCACGCCTGCAATCTCAGCACTTGGAAGGCTGAGAACAGGGTCACTACGAGTCTGATCTGTGTAGTGAGACCCTCTAGATCCTATACTAAATACATTAAAAAGGAAAAGAAAAAGAAATAACAGTAAAAAGAAGAAAAACCTAAGGTAAAGAAATAAACTAAAACATGAACAGAAGGGTCTTGGGCTGGTACATAATCCAGTGATAAAGCACTCATTAAAAAAAAAAAAAAAGCCGGGCGTGGTGGCACAGGCCTGTAATCCCAGCACTCAGGAGGCTGAGGCAGGAGGATTGTTGTGAGTTCGAGACCAGCCTGAGCTACAAAGTGAGCTTAAGGCCAGCCTGAACTGCATAGTGAGACTCTGTCTCAAAAAGACCAAAAAATAAAATAAATAAAGCACTCATTCAGCACTTATGAGACTCTGGGTTCCCATTCCAGCCTCACACAATAAATAATAAAAATAAAAGCCAGGCACAGTAGTGCACACCTGTTATCCCAGTACTCTAGGAGGCTGAGGCAGGAGGATGGCAAGTTCAAGTCCAGCCTGAGCAACTCAGCAACTTAGAGCCTGTCTCAAAATAAAAGAACCAGAGTCACTGCCTCTGTGTGAAGGATCTCAGCTGAGTCTCTAGGAAAGGGGAAGTGACCTTAGCTCTCTGGTACTGCCAGACTTGAGGACAGCCACTATCCCCAGAGCAGCAGGGCATAGCAAGGCCCTGCCAGCTCAGAGTGGGCCAACACACACACACACACACACACACACACACACACACACACACACACACACACACACTTCTTGTGCTTGGCTGGGATATTCAGTTAACAATACCCAGGCCAACATGGTTGGGCCAGAGAAGCAGGGGATGCCACAGACAGCACCAGAGCCATATTTCACTCCAAAGCCTTCTCTCTCCAGGCCACCTTTCATATTCAGGCAAGGGATGAGCAATTATCTCAGAGGAAGAGAACAAGAAACATGAGCCCCAGGAGCTCCTCCATCCAGCACCCAGCCCAGCACCCAGCACCACTCTAGACTCCGCTGGCAGGGTTGTACAAGGCACGGCACTCAGCAGGCCTTCTGCAAAGCCGGAAGAAGACAAGCCTAGAACTGTGCCTGCCACATGACTGTATCCCTGTATCATTTTTTCAACTATGAAACGAAAACCAGCCAGTCCTGGTGCTGCACATGTGTGATCCCAGCACTCTGGAGAACGAAGCAGGAAGACCGCCAGTTCCAGGTCAGCCTGGACAACTGCACTAAAGGGTAAAGGGTGCTGGTGTGCCTCTGTTTTGGAGTGGGCTGCAATTAAAGAGGTACTGCTGGAGGAAGAGAGGCCCACAGGCACTACAGGAATGAACGGCTCTTGGAGAGGGCAGCTGCATGCAGGGCAGAAGAGGCTACAGTGTGGGCTTCGCACCCTCCCACTCTGCCCACAGCCAAGCTGTCAGCCACCACTGCACACCACACGTCATCTGCCACCTTCATGCAGCACACCACATCTTGTCCAGCTTGTCCCTGCTACTGTCCAGAAAGCACCCTGGTCTCCTCTGGGTGCCTTGGGCCTAGATGACAGGAAACTCTGATATAGTTGCACAGCAGAAGTGAGCTAAGCAGCCAAAGTGTAGAGAAGTGCTGGCAGGATCACTCCAAGGAACAAATCCTGGCCCAGATAACCTTCAGCCTCATGTAAGGAACAGGAAGCAGCTCAGCAGGCGCTGACTGGAAATGTCAGATGCCAAAGGATCCACTGTCTCAGAGCAATCCCACAGTCTGTCCTACCCACAACTCCATCCCCTCAGAGAAGAAAGCCACATGTGACTTGCACAGTGGTCCGCTTAGTGGTCCAGCAGTCAGCAGCTATACAGTATCCAACCTGGGAGATTCAGGGACACACAGCCATTAAGGAACCCTGCTGGATGCCAAGCAGATGGGCAGCTGTGTGAGGGGTTGCTGGTCCAAACTGAGCCACAGAGACCCAGTGGGGCAGAGAAGCAGGAACTGTGCTTCAGGAAAAGCTAGCCAGCCAGTGGGGACAGCAAGCACAGAGCCCAGACTGCAGCAGGCCAGGCCAGCAGGGTGTCCAGGAGAGGTCTGTTATGGAAGAGGTGGGAGAAGCTGCACGCGGCAAAGGAGGGGAAACGGGTACTGGATTCCAGGGGCCTCCTCACAGGTCACGGCCCTGCACAGCACCCACATCACGACACAAGGGTGCCTATGGAAACACATATGTGATGTGTACAGAACCCCCAAGGCGCCCAAGGGACATCAGCTATTGTCACCACCTGGCCCAAATAAGGGCCACCATCAACGTTAGCCAGTCAGAAAAGGCACCTGCTCCCCAAAGAAAATCTAAAAGCTCAGCAGTGCTCCCTCACTCATTGAGCTCAGGTGAGCCTCAACTCTCCCACACACCATGAAACTGTAGTATTTAGCTATTATTAATAATAATTAGGGGACATGGTGGTGCACACATGTAATCTTAGCATTTGTGAAGCTGAGGCAGGAGGCTTGCTGTAAGTTTAAGGCCAGCCTGGACTATAACGTGAGTTTGCAGAGTGCACAGTGAAACCCCTGTCTCAGAAATGATAATAATTACTATTATAACATATAGGGGCAAGTGCAGAGGCAGGCACCTGTAGTCACAGCTACTTTGAAGGCTGAAGCACAATCATTTACAGTCAGCCAGGACAACACAGCCACCTCCAAACCAGTAAAGCCTAGTATCTGCAAGACCCTTGGAGGCTTACAGAGCACTTTATTTATTTTTATTTTTTATTGAGAAACAAATGTCAATGCAATAGTTTCAAAGCTGAATAATAAGATAGTTTCAATAATTAATACATTGTACATTGTTATCTTCTTAGTGGTTGTCTATAATGCAAGAAGCAGACAGGATATCCTGTCCAAACACTATTAGTACAAATCTTCTGAGTTAAGCAAAAGTAGCTGTATACTATCTAACTATCTGTATATACAAATACAAAATGGCCCTTCCATTGTATGGATAACCACTAGGAAAATAACAATGTGCAATGTATTAATTATTGAAACTATCCTATTAAATTTTTTTTTTTTTAAAGTAAAGCAATATTAACATACTGAGCTGTGAAAGGCTCAAGTCAACAACTTCTACGGATAACCCACTACTATTGCGCACTGCCGGACTGTGTTGGATTGTTTTGCTGAATTCATGCACCCACTGCCGGACTGTGTTGGATTGTTTTGCTGAATTCATACACCTATAGTATTTAGATGCCAATAGAATACCCATCTCTGACAGTACTAAACACAAAAAGGGGGCTACAGAGCACTTTAGAATCTGTTACCAGAACACATTACTTAATAACCATTGACCTCTGGCACCATTCATTTAGCCACAGGGCTGCAGAGTGGCTGGTTCTAGCAAGACCTAACAAGCATGCACGTCTGCCAGCTCAGACCAGGGGACCACGCCTGCCAACTATCAGCTCCCTTCAGACTCGGAATCCACAACTAATGCGGTCCTCGCTCCCAAATGACTACAACGAGGAGGAATTCAAGGGTGACAGTGACGGTAGCATCCTAGGAGTGCATCCCTGCGTTTCGTCCTCGCAGTGCCCACCGCCCCCCCCCCCC
>PVKA01015099.1:0-50847 GCA_004027165.1 Ctenomys sociabilis
GGATATTATGTCGGCTTTTAGTGCTATGGTCATCCACTAGGTAAATAATTATTGAATTTTTGATATAATTCAGCTATAAAAAAACCTGTAAATATAATTTCATGTATGCACCTTGTACAATACCAAAACGTTATGAAAACAGTTTGCAATGTATTAATTCATCGACTCTGTATGGTTAAGGTGTTTTGAAACTGTCTGACTGACATTTGTATTTCAATAAAATAAAAATAAATGGAAAAAAGAATATTAGCAAAGAGTGCCAGGTGGGCTAGCACTACTGCCAACAAACTACTGGTACAAACAAAGTTGGGAACTGAAAGATCCCTTAAGCTCATGTGGAATGCCACAAATAGAAAAGAGTCTGGAAGGTATTTTGGGTCAAGAAGAATAAGTGGAGTAGGCAGGGCATAGTGCCACATGCCTGTAATCACAGCACTCTGGGAGATGAGGTAGGAGAATCACAAGTTTGTCCAAGTTGAAGTTTTAAAAAATAGAAGACTGTCGTATTTGTCTAAGGCTTCACCTGGTTTCCTTTAAGTTAGAAGATCACCAAGACCCATTTCTTGAACACATGTGATTTTGCAATGCTTTGGTAGGTGGTGGTTGTGTAGGTTGGAGTGACAGAATGGGAGCATACAGTTCAAGGAGCTCTTTTTAATAATAGGGGTCAATGAAATCTGGGATTTGGTTCAGGTAACTGAGAAGTGCCAGTGAAGGTTGGGTTTGCAGGCAGGTGAAATGTGATGTAACATGCCTTGGTGGGGAATGAAAGCACATTTTTGAATCATAGCTGTAGAGCTAATTTCTAATATATTGAAACCTGAAAGGACAGCCCTATGGTTTGGATTAGTGATGGTGAAACTTTTAGAGTTTTAGTGATACAAACAGCTCACTGCAGCATGCACCGCTAATGTTATGCAAAGGCCTGTGTGTTTAACGTGTTCATCCAAAGCGTGATGCACTTTGGAAGTGGTGGAGCCTTTAAGAGGTGGGCTCTGTGGGAGAGCTTCTGGTCACTGCAGAAATGCTCCATAAGGGGCTGGGGAGATGGCTCAGTGAAATAAGCACTTCTCTCGCAAGCACAAGGGCCTAAGTTCGATCCCCAATTCCGTCAAAAAAAATATCTAGCATCAGGAATGCTCTACAAGGAAAGGTGAGACCACACCTCTTCCTCTCTCTTTCATGTCTTGACCAGGACATGAATGGACTTGCTGCAGCACATACTGCTGCTGTGATATGCTGCTTTCCCCCTGCCCCTGGAGGCCTAAGATCATGAGTCAGCTTGATCACAACCTGATCTCTAAAACCACCAAAATTGCAAGTCCAGATAAAGCATTTCTCTTTAGAAGCTGATTATCCAAGATCAGTAGACCAGGACTAAGCACCTGCTTAGGCACATGCAGGGACCAAGGTTTGATCCTCAGCATCATGTCTGCCCCGCCCTTGAGTATGCTGAGGTGGCCACCAAGACCCAGTGCATACCTGTAATCCCAATTCTGGGGAGGCTGAAAATAGGCAGATCACTATGAGTTTGAGCTGTGTAGGGAGACACTATACCAAATACATAAAAAATGAAGTTGGTTATCTTAGTTATTTGCTGTGGTTACAGAAAGATGAATACAAGAGAATGAATGCCCCAAAAGAGAACTGAGAAAAGCATAGAGGCTTAAAAGGCTCTCTGGAGGTCATCTCAACCATTCAGAAGTGGTGCCCAAGGACTACAAGAGAAAGAGCCATGGATTCTTGGAAATATGTCCTGCAGCATTTTCAGAGATACAAATGGTCAGCATAACCTGCAGTTATCAAGAATAATGAGAAATATGTGGCAGAAGTTTTTTGAGACTTGGCACTGGTACATTTCTGTTTCCTTGTTTTGAAAAACTGTTGGCAGCAGGGGTCTAAGCTCTCCAAGGGATTGAACTTGAAGGAGATGCCATTTTTGTTAACCTTTAACCAAGAAGGCAGTTGGAGAAGAGATAAATTATCTGATCAAGGAGGAATAATGGTGGCATTCAAACAGAGAACAGGAGGTTACAGAGGCACTACTGCGAATGACCCCATGGCCCTTCTCTTTGCAGGAGGATTAATGGAGAAAAAGTCTCCCCCACTTCTTCTCAAGGCACTGAAGCTGAAGTCCCAGGAGTACCAAGAAAAGGGTGACAGGGCAATTTAAAACATTAAGAAGGATATGAATCAACTAAACAAGAAAGCATTTATTCAGCACTTCTAAAGCAACTAAAGAAAATGTACTAACTTGCTAATGAACTATTGCTATCTAATTCATCATTAGAAACAGCTCTTTTGATATTGAGCATTGACTTAATAAGTTGCTTAGCTGGATCCAAAGCCTTAGGATTTTACCTGTAAAATCTACCTTTCTGGTCAAGAGACAATCATAGAAAGCATTTTGGTTAGGATGAACAGAATTTTATTCTAGTATTTGAATATATGGTTAGGACAATGGCTAAATGTGTTAAGTTAGGACCTATTTGAATATATTGATACATGCTAAATGTTAGTTGCTATAGTCAGAGTTTAAAAAGGAAAAGATTTAATACAGGACACTTAATTTATCATATTATTTTATAGTGTTCATCCAAAGAGTGATATGCAAGGGAGTGCAGAGCTGTCCACATACTAGAGAAACAAAGAATCCAGGTGAGGGCCTAGATATCATGGCAATGTCTTTAATGAGACCAGCTGGAGGCTTAGAGCCCACAACAATGTCTTGTAGAAGTCTATATCAAGGAACTGCACTAGGAAGACTCAAATTTCAGTGGTGGAAGCTAGAAAGTCTGCACCAATGGGATGAAAGATCTGTGGCATAAAGCTGAGGCACCTGCATTGGAGCCAGGAGGCAACACTCAGATTAAGAACCCGTGCTTCCCTGAAAGGTGCCAGTGTCATCCTCAGTGACAACAAGGTACCAAGCTCCTCCAACAGTGAGAACAGCCAAGTCTAGATCAGAGAGCCCACATGGCAAGCTTCTCCAGGATATTAAACAATGAACCATCTTCCCCTCTGGAGGCAAGAAGAGATGCTTAAGGTAAGGACCAGAGCTCCCTCAAAGAGAAGTGCAGCCATCCTCTGGGAAAATGAGGACCTGAGCTCTTCCAATGATGAGAACATCTGAGTTCATATCAAGAAAGCCCACATTATGAGCTTGTCCAGGAGAATCAATAGCATGTCATTGTCCCCTCCATTTCTTTCTATGCTGTTGTTAACAATCTTCAGGTGGGCCTTCCACACCCACAACAGTGCTGATCTTGTTCAGCTGGGTGTTACAAGTTGATCACTAGTTAATCCACCATATCAGTAATTCAAGAGGTTAGTTTAGACTCCTCAAACATCACCAGAGATAAGAATGATGGAAGAGAAATAAAATGGAAAATTGGCAACAACTTAAAAAGCATAAACCTGAGTATTCTCTGTGGTCTAGTTAATAGTACTATGTAAATATCAATTGCTTGATTTTGATATTCTGCTAAGGTCCTATAAAGTCACCCTTGGTGGAAGCTGGGTAAATGACAAATGGGATTCTGTATTTTTGGTGCAACTTTCAATGAGATCACAATCATTTTACATTTTGGACATCTTGTTCCCAGGTCAGAAAATGCCATTCTCCCCAGGAAAATGGACAACATTCATGAATAGTACTA
The DNA here is from genome assembly GCA_004027165.1 of Ctenomys sociabilis. Classification (NCBI taxonomy): domain Eukaryota; kingdom Metazoa; phylum Chordata; class Mammalia; order Rodentia; family Ctenomyidae; genus Ctenomys; species Ctenomys sociabilis. The sequence goes on from PVKA01015099.1 coordinate 3,660, forward strand.
ATGAATATTTGTGTGGCTCTTTACATTTTAAAAAAACATTTTCACACATTTTGTCAATTTTTTTCTTCTAAGAAAATGATAGATAGCAAATGTAAACTAGTTTCCCTACATGTGGATGAGGAAACAGGTTCAGAGGGCTAAAATATCTTAACAGTGATCACAGTGAGTGGACTACAAAGACAAGAATGCAATGTACGTGTTCCAGTTCTAAATGCGATGATTTCTTGAGTTCAAACCCATTCATTTGGCCTAGGTTGGGTTACCCAGCCCTTGACCATGAGAAAATGATTTCAGTGAAAAAGCTGATTTGAAAGGTGTCTTAGTTATTTTCCAAGTTGCTTGGATAAAATCTTGACACCCATAACCAAACAGGAGCGGTTTATTTAGGCTTATGTTTCAGTCTGTAATGAGCTGGCTCCAATGCAAGATGGCATGACAGTAAGGCATGACATAGGAAAGCTGCTTGCTACATGGCATACAGGAAAGAGAGGGAGAGAGAGACAGACAGACAGACAGACAGACAGACACTTAGACACACAGAGTGACAGACACAGAAAGACAGAAACAGAGAGACAAAGACAGAGACAGAGAGAGATAAAGACAGAGATATAGAGACAGAGAGAAAGAGAAAAAGACTCTTTCAGCCACATCCCCAGTAACCTCTCTCCTTTGACCAGATCCAAGCTGCCAACAGCAAACCAGCTATAAAACTCCCATATTTGATTCACCTCACAAACACATGAAGCTTTAGGGGACACTTTTGATATAAACCATAAAAGTGGTGACGTGGAACTTCCACAAGTATCAGGAAAACACAGCAGGGTAGCACGTGATGGAGCAACCCATTAGAGACAGAGCATGCCTCGGATTCCTGCTCAAGCAAGAGATGAGTAAGCCCTTTACTTCTGATTTCCATCTAGTATTGAGAGAGGGTGGCTTATTTCACAGCCTCTCCAATTTCTCAGTTCTCAGACCAAGATAAAAACCTCAGGTGGAGAGTCACAGACACCTTTTGGAGTGGACGCTGTCAGTATATGCATACTAGAAAGTTTTGTGCACATAGGATATGGGTACAGTCCCCACTTTTGTTCTAATACTCACAATCAAAAGTTGTTGTGTGTTTCCTTTCAGAATATTCTCCAAACACATATATTAAGATAGGAGACTCAAGAGAGGGAGAGATGCCCTTATCTTGCTTGTTGGGTCTCAGAGTCAGCAGGAGGGAGAGAGAGAGAAAGAGAGAGACAGAGACAGAGGCAGAGGTGTATGTGTATGCATGTACACTGTATGTGTATACATCTGTGTCTTCTACACACCTAGATATTTGCCAACATATTCCAAAATCAAATGCATAGAAAAATCTGTTTGTGTCCACTGCATCAGCATGTAAAGTCCAAAGTTCAAAGTTAGTTGACATTTTTTCACTATATCATCACAATATGCCTAGTCCATCTACTGGGATTCCTTTTAGTGGCTCTAAACATGATTTTTAAAAAAGGAGCAATTGGCTAAGGAGTGGGTTGTAGACAGCATTTTATTTAGTTTTGTGTATGCTACAGAGGAGGGTAATAAAACCTAGAAATATAGGCTAGATAAAAGACCATGCCATAGTGGGCAGCAAGGATTTGCTTATGGTGCTTGTTGCCCACTAAAGATTTGATTGCCTCTTTTTTTAAATTCGTATGGCATTTCTTCTCCAAAATACATGCTGATATACTCTTCATCTGTGTGGGCTAATTTAATCATTATGTGCACACTTAAGAAATTAGTGCCATTTCCCCTACTGGTGCCTGAAATAGATATTTCAGACATTTATAACTCAGTCATTTTAATCCAATCATTTGCCCAAGTATGTTCTCAATTAGAATCATTTTGCTCTGTGTTTGATACCATGAAGTGGAACACATGTTCTGATTTTATAAAAATAATTTAAATAGCAAAGGTATACTATGCTTCCTTGTATTATAGTAACTCAAAATCCTTTAATGGAATCTTTCTTGATAATTTACCCTACCAAAAAATTTGACTCAAATTAAAATATTCAGGAGTAGTAATGCCTTGACATATAGAACATGTTTGTTGCTAGAAAACTTCCACAGCTTTAACTCATTACATTCTCACAGGTATTTCATATTTTAAAAGATGCCAAGCCGGGCGTGGTGGTGCAAGCCTGTAAGCCCAGCACTCGGGAGGCTGAGACAAGAGGATTGTTGTGAGTTCGAGACCAGCCTGAGCTACAAAGTGAGCTGAAGGCCAGCCTGAACCAGAAAGTTGTGATACCAAGTTATGAATAATAACATAGTATTCAGAAACGGTGCATGTAATATCATTTTGTTCCTCAATTTAGCATCAGTTCCTTCTAAATCACTACCATATCCTGGCATTAATGCTATTACATTTCCTAAGCCTATACACCTTGCAAACATAAAACCACTTTGACCTTGAAAATACACCTAGGTTTATCCATATTTTGTTTCTGTGCTTTTTTATGTTCTATAAGTTTTGAGGTTTGACTTCACCCTCTCATTTTCTCCTCATGAACAGGGAAGCAAATCCTCTGAAAACTTTATGCTCTTATACCAGGTACTGTGCTTCATGTGTGAGATGGTGATGATTTCAGAGGATCTCATGATTTGATGTAAACAATGTTGTGTTCTGCAGAATCCCACCAGTTTCCCAGGTACAGTACAGATCTGCTTTCCTTTACAAAATAAAGTGTATCTTGACTCTGTAAACGGAGAGCAGCTTGGTGTAGGCAATGCTTACCAGGCATCAACATTGGGAGAATTTCGTCACTGTGCCAGCAGCTAGCCTGGGTTTTTGATGACTTCCTCCCAGATGGGTGTACCTGATTAAATGAACATCAGATGAATGAGGAAAGGATCCTCAAACACAATGCTAAATGGAAGAGGTCCAATATAAGTATGAACAAATTTTAAGCAACATCTGCCTACCACTTAAGAAAGCAATTAAGAATGTAGAAATGATGTGATTTGGCATATGACTTAACATTACCAATTTTGGTTTTTGTCAAGAAGAAATAATTCAAAGTAACCCAACCATCAAACATTGGTATCAGTTTGTCAAATAAAGGCCAATAGAACAGTAAAAGTGCCAGAAATAAATGTTTTATAGTATACTTGACATGAATGCCTACATATATGTGTAGCAATGGCCTTGTAGGAAGGATAGACCTGTACTAAAGGGATACAGCTTCTTGGAGACAGGCGTGCATGAGATCCAGTGTCTTAGGGGGAAGTAAGGCCACATCTACTCCCTCAAGTAATTAGGAGTCCATTGCCTGGGAGGGTACAGCATTGTCTGAAGCCTAAGGCATAGGTCCTTTTAAATTGCTAGTATTTTGCATAACCCTCTTTATTAGGAATTTTGACTACTTTTTTTTTTTTATGAAGCACAGTTTCCAGGAAAATGAGTAAATAAAAAGAATGCCATTCAATGAATATTTATTTATGTGTACACCTGTGCAGTAATCAAGATATACAATACTTCCTGACCCCCAAATCTCACTTAACCCGTCCCAACTTGGCCACCGCCTCAGAGTAAGCACTATCCTGACCTCTAGAGCCACAAATCAGGATTGCATGTTTGTTTGTTTGTTTAATGTATTTGGTACAGGGTCTCACTATATAGCTCAGAGTCATGGTGATGCTCCTGCTTTCAGCCTCCCCAGTGCTGCAGTTACAGGTCTGCACCACTCCACCTGGACTCAGTGGCTAGCTCATTGCTCCCAGGGGCAGGGCTGGCAGGCATATGGTTCTGGGGATCAAACCCCGGTCCCTGCACTTGCCTGAGCAGGTGCTTAGTCCTCTAAGCTATCTCGAACATGTTTAGTTTTAACTGGTACTGCTGAAAATTTTGAATATGTGTTAAACAAGTTTACAATAATAACCAAAGACTTTTTGTTTGCCTAGATTTTCTGCTATTGGCACTGCAAATGCTCAATTGCTGTGCTCTTTCTATTTTCTTGACCTAACCCAAGACAAGTTTTCATAGCCCTCCTGGGTTTTTAACGGTATACAAGCCAATATGGTTGTCATTTGTCATTTGCTAGTGATGGCAGTGGCAGAGTGAGCAATATGGTGACATGCTGTGATTTCACAATTAGCCTGGGTGTTACTGTGGATTTTGTTCATTGTTAGTCTCCATGGAACAAAACAAGATCATATTGGTTTATCTGAAGAAATCATGACCTTTGTCACTACCTTATGTAACCCTAGAGCCTGAACTATTCTCCTGTGTATTAGGTTACAATGGTCATAATTCTCAAGGGTCCTCCAAAAGCTGTTTAGAGAACAATGCATTTTCAAACCTAGAAGAGTTTTAGAGGAACCCGGGGATATTGCCAACACAATGTCATCATTCAGGCCTTATTTCAAATAGAAACCAGCTGATGATGACTCTTTGTATGTTTTCTTTTTTTCAAAATTATAATTAGACTGAAGCTTTTTCGTTTCAGCTTTTATTGAATTAATCTTAGGGAAATGTGTACTTTAAAAAATCCAGGAAGAACTGAGAGAGCATGTGTGACACAAATATTGTTTTGTATTCATGTGGTAGGCTATTAGTGCCATTTGTTTAGGATTTGGTTTTATTTTAAACATTGTTTTAAAGAAAGAAAAGGAACAGCAAAATGCCAAGTTGCCATTTATCTAATTTACTAAAAAATGTTGCATTTAATCCAATCATTTTCTAGAGAATTGAAAGTGAAATAAATATATAAATGCCTGTCAGAGAACATCTCCACATTTTCTTGCCTCAGATCCCACTGTCTCTAAGAATCTATGCCCAGTGACAGAAGCCTTGTGCAGAGTTGGCTTCATAAGCATCCAGCACTGGGGGGATAGGTGAAAGGAACAATAGATACAAGAACATTGGTTAAATGTAGGTAATTGGGAAGCTAGTTGATGAGATCATAGGGGTCATCATACTATTATTTTTACATTTGTTATGTCTGAAATGCTCCATAACAAAAGAATTTCAAATTATACCAACAATAAAAATAATAACTAAGGGGGATGAAACAATAAAATAAGCAGAACTTTAAAAATAATTTATGGAATCATGAACATGGCTATTTGCTAATATTAGGAAATTATGATCATGATACTATGATTATATTTTCAAAAATAATCCCTATCTTCCTGATCTGCCATCGTGTTCTAGGGAGCCCTCTGGACCCCCTCCACACCCATCCCAGGCCCGGCATGTGTGTGGGAGAACTTCCTATCTTTTAAAAATCTGTCATAAAATGTATATATAGATGAAATGATTCAATGTTTGATCTTTCTCTTCAAGATAATGTAGGGAGGGGAGGGAAGGGGTAAGATTGACCACAGATAAATGGCTGTTGCTAGATGTCAGGACCATGTGGAGCCATATATTACTCTGTTCCCCGTGTGTACATTCAGAAATGCTATGGTTTATATTTAGATGTTCCCCTACAAGCCTTATGTACGCCTGCCTAGGGCTTTTGGATGGTGACTGGACCCTGAGTGTGTGATACTTGACCATGGGCATATGATATTGGATTAGTCCACTGAAGGGTTTATAACTGGGTGGATGTTGGGAGGTGAAATTTGATTGAAAGAAGTGGGTCACTGTGGGTATGGCCTGGAAGGGTGTATATCTTTCCTCCTTCCTTGATCCCTCTATGCTTCCTGTTCCATGTTACGAAGTGTTTCTCCTCTGCCATACCCCTCAGCCATGCCGCCCTGCCTCAGAAGAAGCCAACTATAGACTGAAACCTTTACAAATTATGAACCAAAATAAATCTTTCCTCCTTTAAATGAAGTAAAAAGTCATTTATACAGACATATTTAAAGAGTCAGATTAGGAATATGAAACTGCAGACTTGTTCTTCTCTTTGTCTTTCATTTATTAAAAGCTTAAGCTGAAATGTTTTTTATGAAACCAGCTATTGTATAAAGCATCTTTGAAATAATTATTTCATGTGGGAGGTGCGTTGAAATAATAAAATTTTAAAATATGAGTTCAGACAACAAAGGTAATTGTAGGGTTCAGATAAATGTCACCCAGTGAACTAAGTAAAGCCCTGCAGTTCCAAGGTATAAAACTGCACAGGAGAAGGGCTTCTGTGTTTCCACGGCACGTTCAGTATGTCACAGGGGTGAGCTGGATAGTGCAGGGGTGGGACCCAGCTGCCAGACCTAGCTTCTCCAACCTACTCCCTGCCTTATTTTAGAAATTCATAGGCCATCGTCCCAAAACTGACCTTCTTTTCTGAGCAGCATGCAAAAGGTCAGCAATTAAGTAGTCATCCTTCTAATTCTTTTTCATGCAAAAGCCCCTCAACAGAGGTGCAGGAATGTTCACTGCAGGGTCCTCTGGGACTAGAGTCTGAAGGTGTCTAGTACCTTTCAAGTTCAATGTTTTAAATTTTTTAAAAATCTATTTGCATGCTGAATCATAAGTATATTTTATTATAGAAATAATGTGGCACCTATAATATTTTACATAAAATTGAAAGTCAGAAGAGATATTCTGCCTTCATCCCATGGCTTTCCCAACCTTCTGGATGTGACTTTTAGTTTGAGAAACTGAGACATTTAGAAACACTTGATTTAATGAACTTTCAAGATTATTCTCCTAGACAATCTAGTGTACTTTTTACTGACTTCTCCTTGGCATCACTTCTGTCCTATGAGAATAGTGCTTCGTTTATCTCACAACCATTTATTGGAAAGATACCAGGATATGTCTCTTCCTAACCTTTTTTTTTCTTTGTTTTTTTATTTTGTCCTTGTTTTCATTGACTGATCTGTGACAACTGACATAGTTGACTCCTTGGTCCTTTTTGAAACCTACTGAGGATCATCTTCTTTTTGATGCCATGTCCTGCTTCCTTACATTTTGATATCTCCTCTGCATTCTTCTCATTCTGCATGTATTCCTAGTATAGTCTTACTAATACTCAAGGCCTTATTTCCCCACCAATAGAGAACATAGTAGATTTTTTTCCTGTTTAACATCTCTTTCTCCATTTCCTGTTCCAGAATTGATTTCTCCTAGAACATATTTCTTGTTATAAAATTTAAGGTCAAAAGAGAACATAGTTCTTGTTGTAGAGCTGTATTTGTCCCATCCATGGGCAGAAGTATGAGGGGAGGATCCAGGCATGGCCCGTAAGAATACCCCACCTCCTGGTTATAGGACTTAGCTGAGGAGTGGACTTTAAGCCCCAAATGATAAATTACAGTCTTCCCTGAGATTTTTCTGCTTGTGCTATCAGGAAACAAATAAAAATCACAACTCTCTAATGGGGTTGTTAAACAAGTAAACACAAATTGGGGATGCTGGGATTTCTAGAGGCCATTGGTCCAACAGAATCCAGGAAATTAAAAGGCAGAAATTCAAACCCTTGGATTCAGCTATACCTTCCTTAAGCTGAAAAAGCAAACTTCAAGCTTCTTTCTGTACTTCTGGTGATATATCTATATCTAATAGTCTGTATTATCTATATCTGTATCATCTATCTCTATCCATATGCTGATGATTACCAAATCCACATCCCTGGCCAAGATTCAAGACTTCTCTACCAGGAAACAGACTCATAAAATAATGTAATCAACCTAACAAACCTCTAAACAGATATTCTACAAGAATTTTAAATAAAGCATATTATTTGCTAAATAATGACAATCTTAATCATACTATAAACTTCTATTCACTTGTAATGTTTATAAGTTTTCCACCAAAATGCAAACTCTATGAGGACAGGCACATTGCTTTCTTAGTGGATGTTGTATCTTCAATATTTGGAGGAACATGTAATAGATATTTACTCAAGATATTTATCTAGTGAATGAATTGACCAAGAAATACATAAATTTTCCTGACTCTTTATACTTTCATCTACCATATGCAATTAAATCCTATAGATTTTTAACTCAGAACTCATACTTGATCCCATAACTGCACTATACTGCTTACTTCAATTCCAAATTACTTCTTGCCTAGAACATTGCATGAGTTTCTGACTCCTGTCTCTATCTATTTTCTATCAAACTACTAGGCTTCTTCTATAGAAACAGATTCTATTATGCCCTGCTTAAAAAGCTATTGGTGATGCTGTAGAATTGCATGTACTGAAGCTTGGCTCCTGTCTGCATTTCCAGGTTAATATCCTGACTCTCGCTACATACAGCCTTTGCCTAAAGAAGAGGGGAATCCTGATTCTGCATCTTTGCTCACACTTTGATTCACTGACACTTCCCCTGTACCCTCTTAATTATTCTACTCATGTCCCATCCTTTGCAAAGGCTTCTCTGGAATAAGTCTCATCGTTCAGATTTATAATTTCTTCCTCTGGATTCACAAAGCTCACTGTAAGCCCCTTATCTACCAAGGCACTTTAACAACATAGACTATTTTAGTATTGAATCATACTGGTACAGTCAATACTGAAGTACTGGGTACACTGCTAGACTCTTTCCTTAGCTCTCGCAGCAAAGCATGACCATATGCCTGAGTCTTCGCCAGTGGAATATGGGCAGAAGTGACATGCACAACTTTCAAGCCTGGCCCAGACAAACCTCTCACATATGGTCCTCACTATTTTTCTCTTCAGCTGCCTAGAGAGAACTGAGGACCTAAGGGAGGGACAGCCACAATGTGGATGGAGTCAGTTGTACTGTTGCAACTTGAGCTAGTCTGTGGTAAAAACTGGTAGTTAGAAAAGGAAAAATACTCCAAACCGAAAGTCGGAAATTTACCACCACACTGACCTCATAAAATTTTGAATTCCCTACCCAAAGTGACTGCTATTATTTACTTCTCAGTCCTCAGGCCATTGTTTCATGTTCTTGTTGTTTTATATTCTATTCAGGTGGTTTTTGTTGTAGTTGATGGCTTACATAAGATGTTCAGGTCTCTTCTACCATGGCTGGTGTCTCCTATATCATCTTGTTTTTGTATCCAAAGTCCTGACTAAATGCCTGGCTCATAATGAATCCTTAATAATGGTTTTCTAGGTGGAATAATTAATTATTCAGATTCATAAGATCAGCTAGAGAATACTCTTACTAGATCTGAGTTCCATCCTGGCCTGTTGCTTTTTTTTTTTTTTTTAATTTTGAGGTGAGGTCTCACTAAGTCACTAACTTGTTCAGGTTCAGTTTAGGCTTATGATCTTCCAACCTTAGCCTCTCAGAATGCTAGAATAATAGGTATGTACCAGCACAGCCAGCTTAGAACTGTATTTTCTTTTCTCAGCTTTACAATTAGGTAAGTTTAAAATGTTTGAAATAATTCTCAGAACTGCAGGCATGATTAAGGATAGAAAGTAAATACTCCAGAGAAAGGTTACACTGTATGGTATTAAAGAACCTTCTTTGTTGGGAAGAATGGCTGCTGACAGCTTGCATACAGATCTTCAAATTCATAAAGGACACAAATTTATGAATTTCATCTTTGTGAGCCGATTTTGGCTTGTTTCTCATGTTTTGTATAAGTACATTAAGCAGAAGAAATTTAAATTCACAGGCATGTGTTGAGAGTTTAATTTGTAAATTCCTGACTCTCCGAACAATAACATTTACAACTTTTTATTGCAATTTATATAAGCAAGTATACCCATCAGTTAGAATGTAAACTTGTGAACTCTTACATGCAATATTCAGTGAAGGCTAAAAGAAGTGTAAAAATTAGATACTCTGAAGGGGAAGGAAACTATTCAAAAGGAAGGAACAATTGGGATGATGGAAAGTAGAAAACAAAGAAAGAGGAATGGGAAAATAAATATATAGGATAGCTTGGGTAACTGTATGGCAGATTTCTGCTGGTCTATTGAAAAGAGCAGTTAATGCTTAAATTTTTTCTTTGTTCTTAATTTGTTGGCTATTTTGCATGTTTATATCTGGTAATCTGAACAACTAATTTAAAGACAACAATATGCACTATAACAACCATTGTTGAAATTCTATCATGTTGTCTAGTTAAAATTCTCTACTTCCGTAATTTTTTTATCAATTTTATTCCATTAAAATAATCTAGTTCTTCTTTAAAAGAGTAGTGATGTCCTACTGATGAAAACTTGTCATTTTACAAAGCACTGTGATACTTATCTACTGTTTTCCAAAATATTCCAATGTGGTATATTTCAGTCCCATTTAACAGAGTCTACAGGTACTCAGAAAGTTTGACGTCTCTGTTACTGATCATGCAGTAATGGCAGAGTTGAGTTTCCTGCCCAGGTCATCTGGTTCCAATTTCAACTCCCTTATCAGAAAAGTTTGATCTAACTAGGAGATAAAACATCCCATTTACCTACAGCTATCCAGTGCTGCATAGAGGACCATGACAAATGCCAACTGAAGGGATAAATGCAGCTGTGGAGTACTCCTCTACCTTCCTCCCCTTGGCAGTATTCTAGAAATGGGCAGCATTGTCCTGGTTGGCTCACTCTGAGAATCAAACCCATAGCTCCACATTTTCTTACAACCCTGGTGAGGTTATTTTGTTCAAGATATAATAAATAATGAATGTAAACTGATGGCCTTTTGCTGTGAGAACATGGCAACCTCAGGAAATATATGAGGTAGCTCTCACAGTCCCTTTCAATCATTCCTCACCAAGGGACTGTGGAAAACTTAATCACTTTTTCCTTGGTAAGTAATTAAGCGTATTTTTAAAACTTAGATGTCAAATTAAAAATGTGCAAGGGGAAAACTAATTTAGCGTGAGTCTGAGAACAGGAAGATTGCCTGAAAAGGAGGGCAAGGGCATGTTTGGGCTATGAAATATTCTACAGCTTATTTTAGATGTTGGTTACACAAGTGTCTGCAACTCCAAGGAAAGGAACCCTTAAAATCTGTATATTGCATGTCAGCTATGTTTCAATTTTAAATGTGTACAGGAGTATAGGTTTTCAAAAATTATTTTAGGATTAAAATAGCAAAAATATTTGATAACCATTTTTCTAGGTGTACATGAAACACATCAAATCCTTTTTCAAAGCTTCTTTTCCTTTCGGTTAACTATGTAGCTTAACTATAAGGTAAAGTGAGGTATCTAGAGCACATCAAACAATTGATTTTTTATTGCTAGCTTTTGTGTTTTTTGTCATAGCTGCTAAGGATTTTATGTTGAAGAACAAGGTCTAATAGAGTGAAAAAGAAGGTGGTGAATAAAAATCACTAGGGAAAATGCTATTCTTCAAAAAATGTAGTGGATTTATTATTTCTTTCTTAATTTCTCCTAAGGTTTCTTCTTGGAGAAAAAATGCAGTGTTTAAAGTAACTTTTCATGGAAATGGAGTCCCTGACTTGATAATCTGATTGCAAAGAACTGGTCCCAGTTTTATATGAATAAATTTATTTTTTTAATTTTAATTTTTACATGCTTGCAGTACATAATTATCTTCATTGTGGGGAGCTGGTATGTGTAAGTATTTTTTAACCTCCTCTTTCCCTCCTTTCCCTTCAAAAGCAAATGGCCTTGAACACAGGACCTGAGTGAATAATGAGCTGCATGAGGACAGGCTCCACACTGATGGATTTATCCCTGGCCTGGCCCTGGGTATCATTTCTCTGCAGCTTACCAACTTAGATACACCATAAAAACTGTAATGAACCTGACTCTTCTTGCAAAGATGGTATGAAGTTCCAGGCTTCTTTAATCTTCAGGCAAGGCACAGTGAAAACAAGGGAGAAGGCAGCCTGCCCATCCATACATAACATCCCTTTCTCCTCTTCTTTTCCTCTATGCTTTCTGTAGCTGGCTTCTGTTCAGAAAGACCATCTGATTGTTTCTCAAGGCTTACAATGGTCTCTGGATGCTCCAAACTGTGAGCCAAATCTAAGAAGTTTGGAGTTTTCTCTAAATGGGACTCTTTGGCTCTAACAACTCAAACTGAAATGGGTCTTTGACAGTCCAGATCATTAATTCCTTTATTATCCTTTTCAGTATAAAAGTGCTAACAGGAAGGAAGAACAAACTGAGTAACTATCTTTGCTGTAACAGAATCACGTTGGAGAATTAAATTTCTTGTATTCAGTAATGATACCATTCATCCTCAGGAGTAACTTGCATACCAGTGCATTGCTCAAGGATGGAGAGTCATCAAAGTCATTTTTCCTATGTTGATCACCTTTTTTGCCACCTGTACTTCCTACTTTTCTGCTTGTTCATTCAGTCACAGCGGCTTCTGTCAGTCCATATCCTAACTTCTCAGCTGCTGCCTCATTTCAAGCCCATAGATTCTTCTACCTGAAATAAGAACATGGCTTAGCAACCTTGCTAGGATTTCTGGATTGGAATACAGTATAATTTGGTTTCTTTCCTGAGGTTAGAACTTTCTTCTACATTTTGCTTCAACTGGTATTGGCTTGAACTATCTATGCCATGACCTTGGAGTGGGGGGGTGACAAGATTCTTAGCTTATCTGGGAGAGGTTTTGTGAATTTTATAGTAAGTTTTGATATCCAGTTTCCCCCAAAGATCTCCAACACTGTACCATGTGCCATTGCCTGCTCTTTGGTCACTCACTAGTAGCTACTTTGTGATGACTCTAGAAAGGAGCAGCTCATTTTTGCACCTGTTGCCCACAGAAGCACCAACAGTGGCAGGTTTGATCATACCTGTTATACACAACAGAAAACCTGACTGGTTTCCTTGAGAGAACCTGAAACCACATGGGATGTACAACACTGAGCAGAACTGGCAAATAGCATAATTTAGATGCAAAAGGATAGAAGTCAGTTCTTTGAAGCTGTTCCATGAGTCACTACTCTGGTGAATCAGGAATGTGTAAGTCACAGGTCCCAAATCATTTTGAAACAGTGTGCACCTGACTATTTTAAAGAGACATGTTCTCCCCTGAAATAATCCCTGTATGTGAAGGAACTGGATTGAAAAGTATCTTCCCTTAGGAAAAACAAAACAAAACATGTCCACTTAGATTCTAGAACCTCAAAATGTGACTTCATTTTGAAATAGTGTCTTTGAAGATATAATTAGTTAAGATGAAGCTGTACTGGGTTAGTTTAGGTCATAAGCTAATGACTGGTGTCTTTATAGAACAGAAGAAAACACAGAGACGTGTGGAGAAGAAGCTCAAATGACAACAGAGGCAGATATTGGAATGATGCACACATAGCCCAAGGAACTCTGAGGATTGCTGGCAGCCATGCGAAGTAGAGAAGAGGCAAGGTAGACTTTGCCCTTGAGCCATCAGGGGAGCCTTATCCTGCTGACACCCTATATTGGATTTCCAGCCCCCAAAACTGTGAAAGAATAAGTTTCTGTTGTTCTAAAACATCCAGTTTGCAACACTTAGTTATGGCAGTTATAGGAAACTAATGTATTTTCTTACACTGACCATACCCTGTATTATTTAAAAATTCTTCTCAAAGTTATACACCAATGAGAAGCATTATACGATCATGGGTTAGTTTAATGATTCTGAAGCCACCAGATAATTTGGGCTTGAATGTTGACACTGCCACAGAGCTATATATTTGCAATATGACCTTGAGGAACTTACTGCACAGATCTGTGCCTCAGATTTCTTGATCCATAAAGCAGGAATTGAATTAACTACAGTAACACTTTATATATGTTCAGTTAATTAAAAATGTGTCCATTGAGTTGAAGTGGCCAAAGGAAGAGGCAGAAGACATTTTTAAAGTATGGCCGCCCAAACTTTCTTCCACAATGGCCCACACTGAAAATTATATTTGTGTCCCTATAAATTTAGTAAATTTCCTTGCACTTCAGCCTGAAAGTCCCTGGAAAAGTTCCTGAGAGTCAGAGAAGGTAATACATTAGCACATCTGTAAGTTATTTCTAGTACCTGTTAGAAGGCTCAGACTTTGAGTAGTTTTTCAACCGCAAATGTGGATTAAAGCACAGATTCTGACTCAGTGGGCCTGGAATAGAAACCGAGAGCCTACATTTCTAACAACCAGAGGATGATGAGGTTTCTGTTCTAAGGACTACACTTGGTACCAAAGTGTTTGCTATTTGAAGTATAGTTCAGACAACTGTACTGTGTATTTCTGCTGGTTTATGGAAAGGAGCAGCTAATGTTTAATTTGTTTTGTCTCCTTGTTTCAGTTGTACTTTTCTTCTTCTTAATTTCTTATACATTTCTATTTTTTTCAATTTTACATGCATATATCTGGTAATATGAATAAAAGGTTGTATGACAACACTATGTATTACAACAAATATTGTGAAAATCATTACTTTTTTAAGTGAAATTCTGAATCACTTATAATTTTTTGTTTTAATTCTAGTTTGTACTCTCTTTAAAAAAATAAAGTGTAGTTCATAAACCAGCACCTCAGCCTCTTCTAGGAGCTTGTTAGAAATGCTAGATCTTAGGTCCAGCATCCTTAAACCTATTGGATCAAAATCTGCATTTCAATTAGGTCCTGGGCTGGTAGAAACACATTAGCATTTGAGAAGTTCTGGGTTAGAAGATTTTAGATAGATCACATAGCTGAAGAAGGTATCTAATCCTCTATGTTCTCAGACCCAGCTACACATTATATCCTCAGGAAGCTTTCAGTTGCTCTGATGCCCAGGCCAAAGTAGATCTATTAAGTAAAAATTTCTGCAAATGAGGTTTGAAGAAGTCAGTATAATTTTTTAAAACTCTCCAGGTGCCTTTAATGCGCAACAAAGGTTGAGAACCATTGAACTAGGAAAAAATATTTAAGCAGAACAAGAGTAACTGAGGTCACACAGAATTTTTGATGAGATCTAGGCTCTTCTGGCCCAGCCTAGCCTGGCATATCAGTTAAAGGCATGGACTCTGGAGCAATGAAGATCTGCCTATGTATAAACCATACTTTGTGCCACTTGCCAGCTGGGTGATGCTGAACTAGGTACCTTAACCATTCCTTTTGTCTGTCCTTTAGGGTGTTTATGAGAGATAAATAAGTTAAAATGTAAAGATTCTCATTACAATGTTTGACACATAGTAAGTGTTGCATGAGTATCTGCTCATTTAAATATCTATCTTTTTTTTTTTTCTCATGGGGAATCATAGAAAGTTTCTTACTACCTGTCACCCTACTCCATCCTCAGTGCCAGGTTTAGGAGCAGCAATCACACCTCTGATTAGGTGCTCAATAAATGTTTGAGGAATGACTGAATAGTTATAATGCCCCCTTGTATATTCAGTGAGAAGAAATATGAAAACGTACAGTTGATATTTGAACTTAGGGTAGGTAGGATGACCAACTTTTCTGATTGCCCAGGAGAAAGGGGCTCCCTGCACATGAAACTTTCCCTGCCCAAATTGGGAAAATACCAGGCAAACAAGGAGGAGTTGGTTACTTTAAGTATGAGCATTACTCAAATGTCTCTCTTCCACTCCAGATCTGCCCAACCCCAGGCCCTGCAAGTCTGTGGGAGAGCTTCTTCTTTCTCTTCTGCCCTCTGGGCTAGCAGCTGAGAGAGACCTTCCCTCCCCTTCTCCGAACCTCCCCATTCCCTCCAGAGCCAGCCTAAGCCCTCCCTGTGAGTGAGAACTTGTGCCACGCTCCTGTGTGCCCTTTAGATCCACCTAAGTCCAGGCCCGGTGAGTGTGTGGGAGAGCTTCTATGGTCTCCTGCACCCCACATACCCCTTCAGACCCAGCCCAGGCCTGGCATACAGGCCTGGGGGGATGCCCTGCACCTGAAGTCCCTGCAGTGAGACAGGCAGTAGGAAAGGCACCTGAAGCTAACTCATTTATGCATACATAAAGTCAATGTGCACACACACATGTGCACATGCTCTGCATGCACACCTGGAATATAGTCGAGACTGTGATAACATTGCATGCAATGTATTGAGCATTTACATACTTAACAGGAACATCCAATGGTCTGGTTTTTATCCTTGTTGTGCCATGTAATAGCTTTGTGACAATGGTCATGTTCTTTTAGTCTCTTACAGTTTCTGTGTCTGCAAAGTAGGGAGACTAGTAAATGGTACTCATCTTTCAGAATTGTTAAGAAAATAGATGTGTTCCTATGTGTGACATATTTAACAGAGTGCTGAACACATAATACAGGTTTGATGGATATTCAGGATTATTATTATTGCTATCATAATTAAAATTACCAAGCAACTTATGTACCTCTTTTGCTTCATTCCCTTGCTGTCCCCTTAGGATCTTTGCTTTGTCATAAATCGTCTGTGCCCTTCCTTTTGCTCTGCACCTAGTTCTCTTCCTCACCAAGCATGGGTCATCAACAGTTTTACCCTTCTTTTTAGGACTGTGCATGCTGAGCATTTTGAAAGGGCACCCAGCAGAAAGATCCTAGAGAGGCTGAAATCAAAGCTCTTCCACTTAATGTGGAGTACATGTACAAAAGGGTTGTCTTTTTCTAATTTACACAAAGACCAGGCAAGCTGTGATGGAAACTTATCAATGGTTTAATGAGGAGTAGGAGTCTAGTGACTATATTTCATGTCTCAAATCTTTCAGATCTTCCAGCTGTCTAGGTCATGCTGACCCCAACATTCCTCACTTCCCTGAAGACATCTATTTACATCAAAGAAGGAGGCATCTTTCCAAAAATACTAATAAAATGATTTTTTAGTTTGCTAATACTATTTTTCAACATGACATCAAAACTACCTGACCCAGGAACAGCATGTACAAGTTTTAAGAATTAAATTTGTTTAGCACCTACTATACCAATAATGTGAACTGTGATAAAATGACTTGTTTTTAAAAGATAGCAGAAGATGGTTTCAAAACATTGTATATGTAGATAGACAATAGCTGTAGAACATTTGCTATAGGTCACCCTACATTAGGAAATTGTACTCTTCACTTTAGATTGCATATTTGAAAATTTCATACCATCACTTGTGGTCTTATATTTTATATATAGCCTAATAGTTTGTATTAGGTTTTAGGATAGCATGATATTTATTTGTTAAATGGGCAGATAACTAGGGTTATATTCATGACAGTAACCCCTCTGCCTTTCTCTCAGATATCTACAAGTTTAGTGTGGGCCATGTGAGCAATTCCGACCATAAAGAATCATAAAGAATGTTGCAACAAATAAATTTGTGTTGCCTTTCCTTGACCGACAGCTCAGTGATTTAAAAGTCAGTATTTATAAAATAAGTAAAAAAAACATAAGAGTACAGAATACGGATGAGATTCAAGGATTCACTTCAAATTTATCCTATAAACCCAAACAGTAATAACCAACCCTTCTCTCAAACAAAAATGCAACTGATTATAATACAACATCCCTTCAGAAAAATTTGTAAAAATTCAGATATAAAATAAGTAAAAATTTGTAAGAAGTGAGTCTTCAGGGCTAATACAATGGAAAGTTAGACAACTGAGAGGACTAAAATACCAAATTGCTAATTTATTGACCATGATCCAATCTGATAAATAGAAAATCTTTTTTATATTTTTGAGAGAGAAGTTAAGAAATTAAACTTGGGAAATCCATGACCGAGAGATTAAGGAAATCTTACCAGATTCTGGGACAAAACAGTTGCTCATCAAAATCCAAAAGATAAAAATGCCAAATAGCATCCATGACCTGGGCTTGCCAAATGTAACCAGGTGTAGACACACTTAGTGTGGGAAACATTTCTTCATGTGTCCATACCCTCTCACAGATATGTTTCTTCCACAAAAGGCATAAAATGTACTTTCCATACCTGACTCTGGAGTTGGCCTTGTGGAATCTTTTGGCCAATGGAATGAAGCAGAAGGACCCATGTGCCCATTCTGAGCCTTGGCCTTAAGAGGAAATCCTTATTTCACCTTTCCCTCCTGTACCCCTGCAACTGTCATTAGAAGAATTTGTGCTGGCTAGCTTGCTGATACTAGGAGGAAGATAAGAAATGTGGATAGTAGAACCACCATGACCACTGTAGCCTGAAACAGATACACTTAGCTAAGGAAATCTAGTTTAGCTGAACCAAAGATGCAAAGAACCCCAGTGGAGGTGAGCAGAGCCTACAGTCTCTTATCAGGCACATGAATCAAACACATGCTTTGTGTTATGCACCACTATAGTGCAATGAATTTGTGATAAACATTATGGAGACAAGTGCAGAAAAATGGCATACCCATTTTTCTCCCTTAATTGGTAAACCAAAAACAAGAAGTAGATGACAGTGGATGCTAAGTATGTAAGTTCTGTTGCTACAGTCAGAGATGGAGAGTCATAAGCCAGTCACTATTAAAACTGTTATTAATGTTTGAAGAATGAGCATGAATGCTAAGTAATATAAGCTTTCTAGAGAAGAATATGTATTTCTTGTTCTTGTCCTGTTCATTACTTCAAATCCATGATTTGTAGACACACAGAGAAACCATATACCAAATATGCAAGAGATTAGAAAAGCAGATAATACTTTTAATAGAAAATAGAGACACAAAAATATCAATACCTTGGAAGCAATGGGTGACATGTAACCAGATGAAATTAACATAGATCAGTGTAAACCTTGTGCAAGGGTCCAAATAAAACTCCACCTAAACATGCACAAAAGTGCATAGTATGTTATTAGATTGTTTATTCTATAACTAATACATCAATACAGAAATATATTTATCAATATAGAACACAGTATTAAATACTGTAATTTGTAAATATATTAATGTTATGTGATTATATGATGAAAAATATAATACACAAAATACAATATATACAATATTTCATATCCTTTAGACCCAAAAATTTCATATCTTGGAATAATAAAGAGAGCATAGAAGTCAAGTCAGCACAGAAATTAATAAGAAGAAAAAATTTCAAAACAGTGTAAATATACGTCAGTTAAGACTACCAACTAAATTATAGTAAATGTTATTGAAAAACTGTGCTGTTACAACAGTGTTTCTGAAACTGTGATCCGAAGACCTTAAATAATCTCCAAAGGTGCTGGTAGAGCATACATGTTCCTGTGCCCTGCCTAGAATGCTGAATCAAATTGGAATAGGGTATAATAAAATACAATTAAAAATTAAGTTTATTAGTACATTTTAGGTATACATTATGATCACACTCATCATAGAGAATTTGGACCTGTACATGATGTAACTTGATTCTTTTCCCCCCACTCCTCTACCTTCCTTTCAATACGTCTTCCCCTCCTCATTTACAAAGCTTTTATGAATAAGAAAATACATTTTTAACAAGTAGCTTCAAACAATTCTAATGTTCACTTAAAATTTAAGAATCATTATGCATAAAGAATATCTAATGGCATAATAATGTTTATGACAGTGTAACAAAGTAAGTTTCAAAACAGGGTGATACCTTTTATGTAAAAACACATATTCATGTAGAAGAGTTTATGGAAAGATGAAGGTCAAAATGATAGTTATGGGTTTATAAAATGTTATTTTGCTTCAAAGGCAAGCAAATATGCAAGAAATAGATAATACTTTCACATTATTCTTTGTCATATTGTACCTACTTAAATTAAAATAGTATAGAATGTAAGGACAATGGGAAAGATTTGAAAGAATGGTGATGCATTAATAAGAGCCAGGAAATTAGAAAGAGAACAAACATGAGATAGTTTAGAACATAGCAATTCGGAGGTACTGGTGGCTCAGCCAGTGGAAAACAACCAAGAGGCAGCTTGAAGGCTGACTCTAGAATTCAAAAGATTGAGTAAGGCTAAATGATTAAATTTAGACCATAAAAGCTATAGGAGTGGAAAAAGCAGAAAGATAGAAAAGAGATACAAAACAAAGTGGCCAACATCAGCTCTGTAGTAAATGTTTTTGACCAGTTGGAAAGAAAGAAAGAAAATCCAGTAAGGGAATGGGCAGTCAGAAAGATAGGAGATATCAGCACATAGTCAGGGTGAGAATCCTACCAAGTAACTGCTAGTTTCAAAAACCTGATGAAGATTCTCAGGATCATTGCATTAACCATGTTGTGCATGTAAATGCGGATGCCTGTGAACTAAGCAACTGCACTGAAGATAGCAATGTGTAATAGTAGTGTCAAGCTTGGAATGCCTGTCATTCTGGTCTCCTAAATATGTACTGCTTGTCATGACATACAAATAACTGTCATACTGTCTCTCAAATAAATGTTCATTAAAAAAAAAACATAATAAATGAAAACAAGAGACAAGAAAAAAATGTCATAGGACTGTCCTGCTATAATGCTGTATATAGTTAGATTTCTAAATTTCTATGTAAAAATATGTAATTGTTTATTCCTGTTTTTTAAAATATTTTTTAAATTTTTTTCTTCATATTCTGTAGGGACTTAAAGTATGACAACCAATACTTGAAGGAAAATACCTTTTTAGGTTATGTCTAAGATGTTTGATATTCAGACAGATAATGAGGTTAAGCTCAACTGCCTACATTGTAGGATAATAATAATAAGCTTCTCTTTCGGAGGGTTAACAACTTAAGTTTGGAGACCAAAAATTAGAGAAAAAGAAGAGCTGAAAGGACAGCCAACATTTTGGCCCTAGCCTTTCAAGGTTAGTGAGGACTCAGGACATAGGAAAATCTGTACTGTAATATCACATAACTCAGTTGTGTCGTAAATTTTCTGATCAAGGAGATTATGGGGCCACAGTGGAAAGTGATCAATGATGTAAAGTATGCCTAAGGAGAGTCACATGGAGAGAAAACATTCTTTCAGGCTTTCACAGAGAGCAAATTGGTCAAGCAATGGTCGTGACTCATCCACATGGCTGACATTGACCAAGGATCTACGAAGTATGGTACAGGGTTTCAGGAAAAATTCTGAGGGGATTTGACTGACCTTGTCAGATACAAAAGTTACATTTCTTGTTATATAGGTCTTGCTTTATCTTGGTCTTAACCATCCAGCAGAAAAGTATAAAAATGAAGTATAAAAAGTAAAGCCATATTAATATGCTGAAGTGTAAAAGGCTCAAGTTGGGGCCAGGGAGATGGCTCAGCAGAATAAATGCTTCTCTGGCAAGCACAAGGGCCTGAATTTAATCCCCAGTTTTGAAAAAAAAGGCTCAAGCTAACAACTTCTGATATTGCAATCCTATGAAAAACCCACTACTATTATGGATTACTGGACTATATTGTAATATTTTGCTGAATTTATGCACCTATTTAACTGACAGTGGAATACCCATCTGTGACAAATCTAAATAAAAGAGGGGGATACAAATGAAAGACCATTTTGTATCTGTATATCCAAAATAGTTAGGGTTGATACACAGCTCCTTTCTCTTAATTCAATGAGTAGAAAGAGTTATACTAATAATGTACATATCATGTCTACATCTTGTACTATGAATAACTACTATGAAGACAACAATATGCAATGTATTTATTATTGAAACTGTCCTACTAATCTGTTTTGAACCTGTCTCATTGCTATTTTTTCTCAATAAAACTATTTTTAAAAAGTCAAAACATTTTTTTCTTGACTTTTTTTCCAAAAGCCTCATCCTTTCCAAAAATTATAATGATGTTTTGTTGTGAGGTAGAAGAGAGAATACTTTTGAGGAAAGAAAACAGGATTTCTCTAGGACTAAAATGAAATTCCTCTGGCTGGGGCCAAGAGAGATAAATCTGAGAGCCCGGAGATCCACCGGTACGTACAATTTGCCCTCTGACAGTTCTAGAGAAGGTAGATTTCAGACGGCTGATTTGAGGGAGAAAGGCTAAGGCAAGGGTTAGGCTCCCAGAAACCAGGACTTCTTCACTCCTCAATAAAGCCAAGTTCTTGTTGAGTCTGACGGGCAGAAGAAACCCTGTAAGCTGGCTCTGTGATGTGTTAGTGATAACTCTGTACTGCATGAGAGTCAGAGTGTCACTCTGATATCTTAACTCTGTCAAGAACCCAAATCCTTGGCACACTCCAGAGACTGAGAGAAAGGGCTCAAGAATGTCTAGAGTTGAATTTCCCACCGGCTTAGCAGGATGGGGATAGGTGCCTTATCAAAAATAAAGACGTGCTGTGTTTCTTGCTCACCAGTTTATGGGTTGAGATTTATGTCTGCTGCCCTAGAGGAAGTCACGTTCCTGTTTTCAAGCAAGATAAGTACTTTTTTCTCTTGGAAAGAAAACCAAGGGGTAGAATGTGTATCTGTAGATGATGTGACACCGGTGTTAGTTAATAGTTCAGTGAGTAAGAAGAGGGTAAATAACAGTACCCCATTGTGTTAGAAATGGATTCTGTTTCAACTCTGCTGCTTAAGCTTCCTGAATCTCTGGCCCTAGTATTTTACCTCCTGGGCCTCTGTTTACCCATTAGAAAAGTGAAAATGTTGGATTCAGTGAATGCTAAAAGCTCTTCCAGCACTTGGAGAGCCTTTAGATTCGCTCTTTGCAGTCTCACTATTAATCCATGTTCTTAAGCGCAAGAAATGAGGTGGCTTGATCAGCCCCATTGCTGTTAAGCAATAGTCAATTGGCTTAGCACATGTGAGACAACAGCACACACTGGGGCAGTTAGCCTTACTGAGTAGGCTACAAGTGTGCCTTTCAGTCTGCACAGATCCAGTATTTCACATATGCATTAGTCCATGCAGATTTAATTGAAGGGGGCAGAGAGTGATGAAACTGATTTTGCTCTTTAAGCCTGGGCCATCAAGTAAAGATGGGTTTGCACACTAGTCTCAGAGGGCTAATTTATCACTCTGGAGAGCAATTTCTCATTAACACAATGTCAATACTGTTGGGAATTGGCTAGACTACCTTTGGAAGAGGTTAAATTACCTTTTAATCAGCATATGGAAGAATAAAGCTTCTGTTCCATCATGGAATACCAGCCTTGCTAATTTGACAACTTATAAAAGACAAAGCACTTCTAACTGTACCTGTCTGATATGACTGGCATCATTTCCAGTGAGGTACAAGACAGAATAGAAGGGTTTCTATGGCTGTTGTACAAACTGGCATAATTGATGTGGGTGCAGTGGGTTATAGCTAATGGTCTGTGTTTAATTATGGAGGCAGTGACTCAGGGCCCCGAGGATGATAAGGCACTAAGCAGATGATGTAGCACGTTCTGTTATTAGTTCCTTGAGTGACTGGACAGAAAGTCAGAACAATACCAAGGTGGTCTCCTTTTCACATCTCTCCTGGGGTCTGGGCCTCGTCAGCAAGGAGTATAGTGTTGTATTTATAAGTGTGTTCAAACTCACACTGACATGATTTTTGGAATACAGTCATGCAAAGGCCAAAGATGAAAATGTTTTGAAATCTGCTCTGGGAGGGCTAGGGCCACTGCTCTTGGAATCTATTTCTCACTTAAATCAGGAGGATTTACATGTATATGTGTTCCAAACTCATTAGTCACATTGGAAAGGTAAGGCTTTTGATTTTGCTTCATTCCCTAGAACCATGAAACAACTTTTGTCCACTTGTTTGAAAACTAAAAAAAAAAAAAATCGTTGCAGAACTGCACATTATTACACATATCTATTTTCAACTTTCAGCAATACAATCTTTGGGTTCTAGTTGTACATAGGATTGCCCAGCTGGTGACTACATATCCCAGCCTCCAAGGCAACAATGAAGGAACACATGGTTAAGTTTTAACCAGTAAGAGGAGGGCAGAAGTTCTCTGTGAAATGTGTGGTTCATTATCTTAAAGGAAACTTCTCACCCTTCATACTGGTTTCTTGTGGGTAGAAATAAAGCTTTTGTAGGAGGTGTTTTGGTTTCAATCTTCACCCAAAGGAAGGCACCCTGTAGAATGCCTGGGAAATAACAGAGAAGGAGCCTGAGGGGAAACTTACTCTACCTTCTTCAACTGCCTACTAAGTTATGCTTTTACCTAAATCATCTCTCTCCTTTGAGCTCCTGTTATTTTATTCTCTATTAAAAT
This sequence comes from Ctenomys sociabilis, assembly GCA_004027165.1. Taxonomy (NCBI): domain Eukaryota; kingdom Metazoa; phylum Chordata; class Mammalia; order Rodentia; family Ctenomyidae; genus Ctenomys; species Ctenomys sociabilis. The sequence goes on from PVKA01015099.1 coordinate 27,470, forward strand.
GAAATGTGAGTTAGATCAGTAAATATAATGTGAAACTTTTCCAGCTTGAAAATCACTTTCAATGTTTCATCACTTAGCAACAGAAGATAACTAGGTGATAGCCGGATGAGTAGACAGGTATGGGAGTGGTGAGAGTGTCTATATGAGAGGAAGAAATAGAGTCTCAGAAAAGACATAAACACCTCCACAGATGTGTTGCCATACTTTGAACTTGGGTATTTAGACTTCTATTTCAATGCTCGTTTTACATAACATTACCTTTCTTTCCTTGGAAATATCAACACACAGTCATGCACGAGAGGGAAATTTCCACTGACTGAGACACAGAACACTTGCTGTGTTGATTGCTTAAGCATGACATCCCTGCCTAGCTCTACTCTCTGCTTTTCACCCCTTAGAGGCCTCCAAAAACAACACAAAAGGAAGCTCCACAAAGCAGTTTGCTTTTTTAAAAAATGTTGATGGCACTGCTGAAAATGAGAGATCTAGGGTCAGACAGGGAGTGTGTGTGCGGTGGGAGGAGTATTTTATCAATGACGTTGTTTAGAATTGCCAGAACATTGGAGTAATAAAAAGCAGAACGACTTTTAGTCAGTTTTATTATTGTTTTTAAATTCTCTAAAGGCAATGAGCTCTTTATTGCCTGTAGTCTGTTTTGCATGCACCCTGGGCCACTTCCATCACCCCTTAGCATACCATATATAATAGGTTTCAAGAAAAGAAAGTTCATGCAATGGGAAATTTCCTTAACTTTTGCCTTCTCTCTTTGATATGTACACATGTCCAAGAAGTGGCTGGCATGTTTGTACTGATTACTGCCTGTTCCATTTAAAAGAGCTTCTGTAAAGAAGAGGAAAGCTTGTCTGTTTCCTTGGGTTTCTCCTTCCCTCTCTCTTATCTCCATAGTTACAAGAGTGGATTCTGTGCACTTTTCTTAAAAAAAGTTGGCATCTTGCCCAACTCAAATTGATTATAAAGGTTGGGAGGGACAGTTAAGATCTGTGGCTTGATTCCCGGGTAAGTTGGCTGTTTAGAAAGATAGCATTGACAGCTGAGATAGCCTGCAGATGGGAAGGCAAGTCTGGAGATTCCGTCTTTTATTACGGAGCAGATGAATGACTCACTAGTTTGGGCTCTTCCTTGCAGGAGCACAGATAAGTACTAGGAAGAAATCAGCAAAAAGGTTCTTTCCTCAAAGGCTTTATGCCAGATTAAATATAGAACACCCATCAAATTTGCATTTCAGATAAACAACAAACACTTTTGCAGCCTAAGAAAGTCTTCAACTACTGCATGGGATATAGCTGTACTAAAATCAGAGATGCCTGATTATATTTCATTTCACATAAACAAGGACTTTTTTGGTATAAGTGTGCCCCATGAAATTTTTGGTACATACTTATACTTAGGTGCTATTGTTTATTTAAAATGCAAATTATAAGAGGGAATCCTGTATTTTTATTTGCTAAATATGTCATCCCTACTTACAGAAACCTAGCAAGATTTTATAAAATGATCTTTTTTAGTTCAGGAGCACCCAGTCTTGCTGTTCCTTTAAAATATTCTTTAGACCATGGTATTTTACTTACTGGTGAGCAGGGACACATAGAAGTTTACAGGGAAAGAGATTGAAATAAAAGACGAGGAAACTGCAGTCTGAGTCTTACTTGCTAATAACTGACCCAGTAAACCTGGACAAGGCCCTACGCTTGCCTGAGCCTCAGCTTCCTGAAAGGCTAAGGATTAAATAGATAAGACAACTATATAGCCCAACGTTCTTTTTATCCTACTTAGATTTTGTGGAATTCATTTTCCTCTGAGATATCAGTTGGCACACTACTAGCAATAAAATTCAAGCTGTATGTGTGATTTTAGATTTTCTAGTAGCTGCATTATAAAAGTAAAAAGAAAACAGATGGAGTTAATTAATTACATTAAAATATCATTCCCATATATCATTAATATAAAAGTATTAATTAGGTAGTTTATGTTCTTTTTATGTACTAAGTCTTCAAAATCTGGTGTTTATATTTATAGCGTATCTCAATTTGGACCAGCTTCATTGAAAGTGCCAATAACCCCATGGGGCTCAATACCTACCATATTGGACAGGTGAAAAGATAAATAGATAAATAAATAAATTTCAGAGAGTGAAACAAAGTAAAAAATGATAGCTCTACTAGGATTATGGAAGGTTGGGGGAGAAGGATGACAAGTTTTAGCCTGGCTTGGGCAAGTTGGCAATTTAGTGAAACCCTGTTTCAAAATAAAAGAATAAATAAATAAAAAGGGCTGGGTATACAACGGTCCTGCATTTAGTCATCAGTACCATTGAAGAAGAATAATGGGAGGTGTATGAAAGATTATGGAGAGAACTTAGGCTATCATAAATCTATTCATATATAGTTGATCCTCTTGTTTTATGGTTTTTGAGTCTTTCCACTTGCTAAACTTTATTTGTAACACCCAAATCATGGATGTTAAAAAGTTGAATCACCCAGTGCACACATTCTCAGCCAAGGTGAAACAAAGTGACACTTTGTCTTCTTGTTTTGGCTGTTGGAGTGCAAACAAGTATGCTTATGGTGTATTTAGTGCCATAGGTTTTATGTTTTTTTGTCTTCTGTTGTTGATTTCACAATGTAATATGGCTCCCCAAGTATAGTATTGTAGTGTTATTTACTGTCCCTAACAATGAAACTTCCCTGGCCTTATGGAGAAAATATGTGCTAGGCAAGCTTTAGCCAGGCAGGAGTCATATTGTTAGCTATGAGTAAGATATTAATAAGTCAATAACATATATGAAATAAATTGTTTTTCATCAGAAACTGCATAAAGGAAAGTTATTTACTACTCCAAAAATGTTGTGACCAGAGGTTCCATCTATGGATAATAACTCAATATTCATCTACTCAATGATCTTGGTGGCGTTAGTCAACATATTTAGTGCTACTAACAAGAACAGACTGTGCTTTTAGTTTTAGAACAGTCTTAGATTTACAGGAAAATTGAGCAGATAGTCCAAAGAGTTCCTGTATATCCTCCACATAGTTTTGCCTATTATATACACCTTACATTAGTCTAGTACATTTGGTACAGTTAACAAATCAAGATCATTACACTGTAAATATTAACTGGTGTTCATAATTTATTCAGATTTCTTTAACCTTTACTTAGTGTCACTTTTCTACATATTAAGATATTACATTGTATTTAGTTGTCATGTCTTCTGAAGATCTTCATGGCTGTAACCATTTCTCAGACTGTCCTGGCTTTTCATAGTTTCAAGGAGTGCTATTCAAATGTATTTTGGGCTTCCCCTCTATAGAAATTTTTCTGGATATTTTTTTCTCATGTTTAAACTCTGGTTATGCATTTTGGGAAGAAAGATCTCAGAAGTGAAGTGCTATTTTCATCATCTTTTGATGAGTGCACACCATCAACATGATTGTTGATATTGATTGGTTTTGGTCACTTGGCCAAAGTAGTGTTTTTCAAGTTGTTCTACTGTCAGGTTGTTCTTCTCTCTCCCCCCTTGCTGTGCTGTTTGGAAAGATGGCACTTTGTGGAGTGCCCACTTAAGTAAGGGGCACAGGAGATGTGTGTCTTCCTTCCCATTCATTGGCACATTCACTCACTAATTTAATAATTTCAGTATGACCCTGGAAAATTTATTATATAATTTTAATTTTTTAATAATTTGGGTTCTAATCCAATACCATCTTATATATTTTCTTTTTCAAAGACACATTTATGTCATAGCTTTTTTAATATTTAAAATAAATTGTAATACAGTTAAATTAATCTTCAGAAGTTAAGTCAAAGGGTATTTGAAACTCTTGATGTACATTTCATGAATGTATGGTACTAATTCAGCTTAGGCTTGGTACCAAAGCCGAATCCCCCAAGTTCTCCTCACTCTTCAAGCCTACAAAATTGCCTTGGTTGGGGGGAACCTTAAATCAGGACCTCAAAGCATTGTAATAACAATTGCAGACATTCATTGAAGGATTCCTAGGAGCCAGGCACTCTTCTAACAGGTTTACCAATATTAAATAATCTAATCCTCAAAACAGACTAAATCTGGTGCTCTCCATTTTACTGATGGAAATAATGATGTGCATAACTATCATATAATTTGCCCAAGGTCATTTGCCTTGTATACAGTAGAGACAGGATTTAAACTCAGGCAGCCTGGTGCCAGTAGCCATTCTTTTAGTGATAGCTATGTAATATGAAAAAAAAATTAGTAAAACTCCACTCATTGCTGTTATTCTTTCCTAATATCTGAATTATAATGGGTGCTACATTATTATATTTTACATGTCTTTTTTGCAGGTTTCATATGCAGAAACTTGTTTTATTTGATAGTGTCTTATTTTTCATTGTTTCGGCAATTCTGAGGATTGAATGCAAGGCCTGGCACATGCTCAGAAACTTGTTTAAATGGGTCAGAGAACAGTATAAATAAAGGTCACTTTCTTTATTGACAAGCTTTCCAAAAGATAAATTTTCATTTTTGTTGATAAAACCTATAACACTGATTGAGGTGATAGCTCAATATTTTAGCAAGTACAGAAGTTCAGGGATACCAAGCTAAGGTCAGGGCTTTGCTTGCTCTAAAATCCAACCTTCCTTTGCTCCAAGAATTCTTATAAATAGTCTTTAAAAAGGGATGTGGCTCTAGGAAATATTTTCTTATTTATACAATGATCAGTAGCTTGTCTTTCTGCATATGACATCTAGGAATTGTACTCTCTATACCAGTAAGGGGTTCTAGTTGGTGTGGCCTTCAATAGTTGGAAAAAGCAAAAGATATGATTTAAAACATAGCCTTTGAAAATGTTATGATCTCCTCCTCCATCCCTGCTCTCTAACTCCATTAGTTACAGAAACATCAGAATTTCAGTAGATTAGCGTACAAGTCATTTATTTCTCACTAATGTCAAGTTCGATGGCAGGGTTCCTCTTTTACTGGTAGTCTTCCACTGCCTTCCTCAAAGGCTCAAATGCCTTCCATGTTGTTCAAGACTGTCAGAGTCAGTGGATAAGGAATGTGACCAGGCAGAAGGTGCCATCACTCAGAAGTGCAAAACGTATTTCTACCCACATTCTACTGGTAACAAGCAGTCTCCTAATGGCCATCCTTGGGGGTTTGGGAAATGAACCTCCTGGTTGAGCAGCTCCCTTTCATCTCCAGTTCTATGTCACAGTGGCCTAGAGCTAGTCATCTCTGTCAAGAGTATTTGATGGAATTAGTTTCAATTTCTCCAAATTCTAATGGCAGTGGCAAAGATAGTGGAAATTCCACTCTGTGGAAGTGTTGGAGGTGTCCCTACCTACCAACACAAGCAGAAAATTCTTTTTCCATGCACCAAGAGCAGAGATCTTGAGAACAATGCTACATGATTTTACTGTGAAATGAGGACAAATTAGGAAAAGAAAAATTAATGTAGCATGTAGAACAAATGAATAGGTGAAGTGTATGGGTGGGATAGTTTATTCACAGGTACTGAACTAGTGAAGAAATGGAAAAACTGCCTGATGTTTTGGAAAAAAATCAAAACAAATCAAGAGACCAGATGCTCTCTAGCTATGTAGCTTTGCACCTGACACTTGACCACTTTATTTTATGCAAAAATTCTGATGCTTGCCCAATTGTTTCAAAAGTGTCTCTTGTGATCCTATGACCTATGAACCAGAATGGTAATGAACACTTTCAGAGCACTCAAACCAACCTTCTGTTTTATATCTTGATCCAGTAGCTAAATACATGTGTTGACTTTATAAAACATCATTGAACCATACACTTAGGATTTGTACACTTGTCTTTGTATATGTTATGCTACAATTTAAAAAGATTACAAAGGAACAAAGCCTGTTTATTTATTCTTCTTTAAATATGGAGAACAACATCATGTTTAAGTTATAATTCAGTCTAAAAAACGTGCAAAGGGTTTATGTCCCTAAGACTTTTTCCTGTGTGACTCTGTGCTTTAGAAGGAAAAAAATATGCTCAAACTTTTGTATCATCTCTGATTCCCTCATAAACCAAGCCAATGGAAGGAGAAGGCCAGGCCACATATGACATAATCTTTAACCTCGCTGGCTGGTTTTTGGTGGCTCTTGTCATGATTCCTAGCTGGGAATCTCATACCTCTTAACCAGAAACTACACCTGTGGGCCCTTTAGAATGGGCTTTGTCTCATGAAGTTCCTTAAAAATTATGCCACTGCTACCATGTAACTTGATCTGTAGGCCACACCAGATTTGACAGACATGGATATATGCCCAAATGCCTGCAGATCTAGAGCTGAAAGGTGGTCTGAAGTAAAAGATGCTCAGACAGACAGGTAATTAAGATTGGCTGGAACAACTGAATTACCCTGGGGAGGTTGGATGTATTCTAGATACTGAGTCATGTAGGTGAGAGGAAAAAAGGAAGATGCCCGAGAGAAAAGGCTGAGGTCAAAGGCCATTACCATGTTTGAGTTTTGAGTTAGCAAACACCAAAAGATAAGCAGATTAGAAGGTGAGGCAGCTGGTTGTGGGAGCAGGTTCAGAATCCCTGAAGAAAGGACCCTGAGTAATACAAGTCACAGTGCCCATAGACAGCAACCATTAAGCCACAGGCTGTCAAAGATGAGAGCGCAGAACTCTCACCAGGCCTCATGACTGCTATTCTTGCTTCTTCTTTCAGGTGTAAGCACAGAGTCAAGATTGCTGATACCTTTGCTTAACCTCTGAGTATCTCAGTCCATAAAATGAGATAAATAGTAATGGCAACTCACTTGCATTTTGAAGAGATTAAATAAATCAGTACATATAAAATATGGCAGTGTCTCTCACATCCTAAGTTCTCAATAAACATTGGTTGTATTGATGGTAAAGATGATGATTATTTTCACGTGTCCTCTTTTTTGTTGTAATTTATTTTTAATTGACATATAATTGTACACATTTCTGGCATGCAATATGATGTTTTGATACATGTATACATATTGTGTAATGATCTGTTCAGAGAAATTAGCATTTGCATCATTTCCTACATTTGTCATTGCTTTGTCATGAGAACTTTCAAAATCCTCTCTTCCAGCTATTTTGAAATTATATATATATATATATATATATATATATATATATATATATATAATTTATTATAAGGATTTTTTTTTATTTTAGGGAAGGCTCTACAGGGTGTTAAAGGTTTCACTACTAGATCAGACTTGTAGTGATCCATTATTTACAGCCTGTCAAGAACTGGGATTGCAGACATGCACCATCACACCCAGTCTAACATAATATATTCTTGACCTGATGTGGTGCACACCTCTAATCCCAGCACTTGGGAGGTGGAGGTAAGAGAATTACTGTGAGTTCTAGGCCAGTCTAGGCTACAAAGTAAGTTGAAAGCCAGCCTCAACTATATACTGAGACCTGTCAAAAAATATTGTTGTAAGGGTCAGCCAAATAGCTTAGTGGATTAAAGCACCTGCAAGCCAGTGCAAGTGCTGGGGGTTTGATCCCCTGGCCTGCCCTGCCAGCCCCACCTCTGGGTTGCACTGAGACAAGAATTGAGACTGGGTATGGTGGCATGCACCTATAATCCCAGCACTTGGGAGGCTGAAAACAAGAGGATCACTACAAGTCCAATCTACTCAGTGAGACCCTGCATACCCTATACACCCCATCCTAAAATACAATATAAATTGTATATATACAATGTAATATTGTACATATATAATTATATATATATATATATATATATATATATATATATATATATATATATAGTTGTAAACTATGTGGTCATGAAAAGAATGAAATCCTGTCAGGATTGACAAAATGGATGAATTTGGAGGGCCACTCATTAAATGAAATAAACCAGGCACAGAATGACAAATGTTCTTAATCACGTGTATTCTTAAATCCACAAGACTCAAAGCAATTAGAATGACTATGTTATTTTGAAATAACAGCAAACAAAATTTTAAGTGGCATTTAAAATTCTAAAGCATTTTAATCAGCTTTAACTCCATGCTATTCTTATATCCACTCATAACTTCGAAACAGTCTAGCTTCCTGTCCTAGAATGGGCTGTTCACTAAAATGACTGCATCATTATATGCAGGCTATGGATGCTTTTGAGTACCAGGCAACTTTGCAGTGGGACTGATCTGACCACAGACAGGGAGACATAGCAAAGATATAGATGTGAACTTAAACTGCAAAAATGACTTTTAATGTCATCCAGGACACTGGAAAATGTGTGCTACACTCAAATATATGTCCTTCTCAACAGAAGCGCTATCATCTTGAAGCCTGACAAAATGCTGATTTTCCAGGACCTGGAAGAACATAATTGGACTCTTCCAGAAGCCAGTCTGGACACAAAGATTCAAGTGCACAGAGAAGATTTGAAAGCTAGTCTGAGGAAACACCGTAGGGAAGCAAGAAAGTGAAACAACACAGGAAAACAGCCAATAAATGATGCACTATCAAGCCAATTATCACAATAGGTGACTAACGTTAATTCCCAGGCACTTCCAGCCTTCGATACGGGAAAATCATTCAGATCTAAGAGGCAACAAAAGGCAAAAAAATGTACATTTTGGTGAATGAAGTCAGGCTGGAATGCACTCAAGTGGTGAGGATGTGAGGATATAGGCAGAGCCCTGAGAGGGGCTGGTAGCACAGTGCAAGCCTCCTTTGAAGTTGTGTGTAGGTCGGTGCTTCTCAGGATCAGATGTCTTGACAAGCAGCAAGTCCTCATTTCTCAAATCATGGAATGAGGACTTGCTGCTTGGAGACAAATGCGATGGTTCTCCCTAAATGGTAATTGCGCTTTCCTGGAAACCAACACAGGTTTGTTTATACAGCGCTTGTGTGTTGCAGCACAAAGCACATGCAGATCTTGAACATCTTGAAAGGCAGCACAAGGCCCCAGAACAAGTGTGCTCACAGACCTGCCCAGAGGATACCAAATGGTATGATATTTCCCCCTCTGAACTGCATGTCACCAACAAAGGAACCCTCCATGCTGCAAGTGGTACTTTTCAGATCTTTCACAGCAGGCTACAGACATGAGATTTTTGCCAATAGAGGGTCTGGCATTCTTTCTCTAATGTGTCCGTGGCACAACGGATGAGTGCTCAGGATGGGGAAGGTTGCTGCTATTTTAATTTACATGCTATTGCTACCCGTTTTGGCTGGCTTACCCAGAATGCCCCAGATACCTATTTGAATGGGAAGTGTTCCATATTTGTAAGACAGAGCATCTTGTGGAAATTGGTGTTTTGTCACTCTCCTGAATGGTGTCAAGTTAGTAAAATGGCTTATGTGTCTTGTTTGTGTTATAGAATCCTAGCGTTTTTTTCCTCCCTGTCTTTCTTATCAGCATTTTTCTCAAGGGAGCAGACAAGAGCCGAAAGGATCATTTTCACCATTTTCTCAGAACCATTCAACATGAAAAACATAGCCTTCTATTACATCTTAATTATTACTTGTAAAGATTCAAGTAGTTTCCATGACTTCTATATATTATTAAATTGCTTGGTAGAAATTTGAAAGCCACAAGTAATCACTTTTGTTTTGGGGAATTTCTTTTAATTCTCTCAAAAATATTGCTATATTAAATACAAACGGCCCTTTGTCCCAGAACCAATATGATAGTGTGATTTTCTTTAGGTATTTACTTTTAGAAGCCATATGATTTCTGTTATCTTCTATTATTTTGAAATATATTTCTATGCATCATTGAATTATCCCATTTTTCAATTTTATTTGACTTTATTAGCACATGTTTGCAGTACATAAGAATTACATTCACTGTAGGGGACTGGCACAAGTACATAACACATTTTAATTCTTTTCTCTTTCACCCTTCCTCTATCTCATATTATTTTTTTCCAGCATCAGATTCATTTATAAGACCTTATAAAGTAAATTATTACATATACACAATGAATAATAGACTAATAGGTCAAACAACATATAAAACATGTAAAACAACTGTAATAAGTCAAGGTACATTTGTAGATACATTGTCTTTACTGGATTAGAATACCTTTCTCTTTCTCGTATTTCCTATTATCTGTCTTTTATTTTGTACTTTATTTACATAATAAGCTATTGTAGAAGAGAAATCTTACAATGTTAAACTTGTGTGTCTGGATTACTTCAGTTAACATTAGAGTCATAAGGAGCATCCATTTTTTTACAAACAACTCCAATGTATCCTTTCTATGGCAGAGGAATACTCCACTGTGTATGAATATCACATTGTAAACCTTTTCATCTATTGATGGATATAGGCTGTTTCCAAGGTTTAGTTGGTATGAACTGCACTGCTAATAAGGGTATGGATGCATTATCATGGTATGTCTTTAACTCTTTGAGGAAGATACCTAAAAGGGAATATGTAAGTCAAATGGAATTTCTTATTTTATCTTTTGAAGAAGGTCCATAGAAATGTCCACAGTGGTTGCATCAGTCTATACTCCCACCAACAATGCAAAAGGATTCCTTTCTCCCCAGGCCTTGACAGACTTTGTCTTTGTTTGATTTCCTCATGGTAGCCATGTTTTTGGAGTGAGACAGAATCTCAGTGTTGTTTGAATTTGTATTTTCAAATGGCCAGTGATGTTGAACATTTTTTCATGCATTTGTTGGCTGTTTGTATTTCTCCATCTGAGAAATGTCTATTCATTTCACATGACCATTTTTAATTGGGTCTTTTAATTTGAAGGGTCTAATTTTTGAGTTGCTTATATATTCTAGATATTGTCCCTTTCTCTGAGGAGTATATGGCAGTTTTCCCCCATTTTTAGGTTGCTTCTTCACTGTTAGTGGTTTACTTGGCTGTACAGTGCAGAAGATTTTAATTTGATATGATCCCCTTCTTTGATTCTTGGAATGATTCCTTGTGCAACCAGGGTTTATTCAAAAAGTTTTGCCCATACCCATGCGTTCAAGAGTTTTATCTATTTTGTCTTCTAGAAAATAAAGTGTTTTTGTTTGGATGTTTGGATTTTTGATCCAGTTTAATTTTATTTTGGTGCATGGTGAGGGATATGTGTCTACATTCAACCTTAAGCATGCGGAATAGTCAGTTTTCCCAGTACCATTTGCGAAAGAGGTTGTCTTTTCCTCCAGCTAAATGATTTGGTCCTCTGTAAAAAATAACATAATTTTCTGGGGAGATAGTTCAGTAGCATAAGTGCCTGCCTGGAAAACTCAAGGTCCTGAGTTCAATCCCCTGTACAATAATAATAATAATAATAATAATAATAATAATAATAATAATAACAACAACAACAACAACAACATAGCAGAGTATGCCTGGAGTCATTTCTGTATCCTCTGTTCTGTTTATTTAAACCACAGATTGCTTGTTATTTTAATATTTTTGCAAATATCATGCTGTTTTTGTCACTGTAGCTTTGTGATATAACTTGAAGCCCAGGATTGTGACATTCCCTGCCATTCTCTTCTTGCCCAGTATTGCTTTTCCTATTCTAGGTGTCTTCTGGTCTAGTTTAAATTTTAGGATTATGTTCTCCTGTTCTGTAAGAAATTTTATTATTATTTTCATTAGGATTGCATGAAATCTATGTACCAGTTTTGGAAATATGGTCATTTTCACTATATTGCTTCTGGATATCCAGGAACAGGGGATATCTTTCCATTTTCTGACAGCCTATTCAGTCTACTTTTTCAGAGTATGATAGTTTTCATTGCAGAGGTATTTCTTTCAGGTAAAACTAAACTCGAGTTTATTTACTTTTTCCATAATTTTATTGAAGAACAAAAAACAATGGGACAGTTTCAAATTGAATTATTAGAACAGATTCAATAATTAATACATTGCATATTGTTTTCTTAGTGGTTATTTGTTGTACAAGGTGCAGACATGATATTCTATTTACAAACACAATTGGAGCAGATGCCTCTATTTATTGAATTAAGAGAATGTAGCTGTATTTCTATCATTTTTAAAGCTGATTTATAGTGCAGTTTCAATAATTAATACTTGTTACATTGTTATCTTCCTAGGAGTTATCCATAGGACAAGAAGCAGACAGGATATCCTGTCCCAAACACTACTACTGAAAAATCTTTCTTCTCATAGAATTATGTGAAAGTAGTTGCATATTTATTCTAACTGTTCTGTATATATAAATACAAAATCGTCCTTCCTTTGTATCACCTTTTTTTGTTTAGTCCTGTCAGAGATGGGTATTCTATTAGAATTCAATTTTTATAGGTGCTTGAATTCAGTGAAACATCCCAACACAGTCCAGCAGTCCACAATAGTAGTGGGTTATCCACAGAAGTTGTTGACTAGAGCCTTTTACAGCTCAGCATATTATTATGGCTTTACTTTATATAACTCATTTTTATACTTTTCTTCTGGATGGTTAAGACCAAGATAAAGCAAGACCTATATAACAAGAAATGTAACTTTTGTATCAGATAAGGTCATTCAAGTCCCCTCAGGGTTTTGCAGAGGTATTTTACTTCTTTGGTCAGGTTAATTCTTAAATATTTTATTTTTCTTGATGGTATTATGAAAGTTTAGTTTCCCTAATTTTCTTCTGTTCTTGCTGTACCAGAATGCTATTAATTTTGAATTGCACCAATTATTGAATATTACTGTAATTATTGACTTTGGATCCTGCTGTATTGATGGATTTGGACATTAGATACAGGAGCCTTTTGGTGAAGTTTCTGGGTTATTCTATGTAGAGGATTATGTCATCAGCAAATAGTGATAATTTAGTGGTTTTTTTCCCTATCCACATCAGTTTTATTTCTTTTTCTCATCTTATTTCTCTAATTAATATTTTGAGAACTATATACATTTGGTTTTTAAAAGAGAGCACACTAATATTGTTTAGACAAGATAGCATGTCTGCATCTTATTCTCTGAATAACTGCTACAAAGAAAACAATATGCAATGTATTAATTATTGCAACCATCCTACTAACCTGTTTTTTTATTTTTATTTTATTGAAGTACAAATATCCATGAGACAGTTTTAAGGCACCTTAACAGGACGGATTCAATAAATTAATACACTGCAAACTGTTTTCATAATGTTTTGGTATCATAGAAGTTGCATACATGCTATTATACTTACAGACCTTATTATAGCAGATGTCTCTTATCAGTAAATTAAGAGAGTGTAGCTGTTTACGCATCTTACTTTTTATACCTGAATTATATCAACAATTCAAAAATTAATACTTGTTTCATTGCTATTTTATCTTTTTTTTCTCAAAATGAATAAAAACAAATTTGAAAAAGAAAATTTTCTTTGAATGTCAGATATTAAAAATCTCCATTAAGAAGAAAATTTATTGTCTTTATTTCTCTTTTTGTGAATACTCAGGAACTTTTGTTATACTTTATTAGTTATTGGACATTTTTTTGGCAGAACTGGGGATTGAACTCAGGCCCTTGTGCTTGCCAGGGAAGTGCTTATTCTACTGAGCCATCTCCCCGGCCCTATTGGACAGTTTGGTTTCTATTAATTATCTATTCATTATTTTCATCATTCTGTGTGCTGGAATTTTCCAATTTGATCAATTATAGTATTTCCCAATGTACATTGTGCATGAACCCTTCTTGTTCTATGTATTACATGATAAACTTGTGATAATTATTTAAGGCTTATGTGTGTGATTTTACAAAATTGCTTTTGGTACTCTGTACTAGTTCTACTTTTCTTTCAGTGTGTCAATTATTCCACAAGTTACATGAAAACATCTCTTGTCAACTTTAAATGTTCTTACTGAATTAAAAGAGTTCTAGTATAAAAAAAGAGAGTACAAATTAGAATTAAAGCAGCGAAATTACAAGTGATACAGAATTTCACTTAACAGAGTAATATGAATTTCAGAGAGACTGAGAACTGTATGAAACAGAGTGGTGAGAGTGGAATCCTTGTGTTATTCCTGATTTTAGAGTGAAGGCTTTCAGCATCTCACCATTTAATATGATGGTGGATGTTTGTCATAAATTACTTTTATCAGGCTGAGATAAAAACATTTATTCCTGTTTTCTTCGGCATTTTTTATCATGAATGTATATTGGATTTTGTCACATGCTTTTTCTGCATCTATTGAGATGATCATGTGATTTTGTCTTTGCTTCTCTTTATGTGATGTACATTATTGATTTGCATCTCTGGAATGAATCTTATTTGGTTATGATATATGTTCATTTTGACAATTTGCTGCATTCTATTTGCCAGTATCTTAATGAGGATTTTTGTATCTATGTTTGTCAAAGAGATTGGCCTATAGTTTTCTTTTCTAGTTGGGTGCTTTTTTGGCTTTGGAGTCAGAGTGATGCTTGATTCCAGGAATGACTTTAGGAGTACAGATTCTCTTTCAATTTCATTAAAGAGTTTGAGGAATACTAATGTTAGAACTCTAAATTTCTTGTAGAATTCATCAGTGAATCCATTGAGATCTGGGCTTTTCTTAGTTTGTAAGGTGCTGGGAAAGACTCACGGGTGCCGGCCGTAACAAAGACACATGGACACTCAATGTAAGCAGAGCGAGGGCTGTGGCGAAAAACTGCCACACAGCCTTTGGTCTTTACTTTTTTATGTATATTGAGTTTCTGCCTTTAGGTTTCTTTTGGTTCACAAAACAAGCTCTTATTGTGTGTGCCTAAGATCATGAGAACCTGCTAGGCATCTGAGAGCAAGGACACAAAAGCAGGATGACCTTGAGGAGTTTTAGGTGTTCCTGGTTACTCTTTCTGCTGGTGCAGTTCTGTTTTTCTATTCCTTGTCCCACATACTCTGTGGGTCATTCTGCACATCTCTATTTTAACTCCTTCTTATCCCAACAGATTTATTATTATTATTATTATTATTATTATTATTATTTGATATAGGGTCTTGATAAGCAGTTCATACTCATAGGAGTATCACAGTGATCCTCCTGTTTCAGCCTCCCTAGTGCTGGGATTACAGGAATGTGCCACCATGCCCAGTTCTGGGGCTGGCCCTGTATATGGTACCCAGGATCAAACTAGGGGCCTTGGGCTTGCCCAGCAGGTACTTATACTGCTGATCTGTCTCACCAGCCCAGCTTGTAATTTTTTATTACATCTTCAATTTCACTGACTGCTGTTTGCTTCATCAGGATTTTTGCACCTTCTTAGTTCAGCTTTAGTAGTTTGTATATATCTAGAAATTTATTCAACTTATCAGGATTTTCTATTTTATAAGAGTGCAGTTTTTCAAAGCAGTTACTGATAATCATCTGGATTTCAGCCAAACCCACTGTCATTTCAACATTTTCATTTCTAATTGCACAGATTTGAGTTGTCTCAGTTACTCTTCTCTCACTTCTGGGACAAATACCCCACATCTAAAATGAAGGAAGGGAAGGTTTATTTAGCTCACAGTCGCTAGAGGGTTCAGTCCATACTCAGCTGGCTCCAAGGCAGATGACACATGGCAGAGGGCAGCCTTTCATGGCAATGTCAAAGAGCAAGAGGGCAAAATGGAGGATCAGCAGCAACAATGGCAATGAAACCAAATCTGTCTCCTTGTCTCTCTGCTATTACACTCATGCCGTCCACCCCAGGCTGTGTGTAGTACTCACATCCATAATCCCAACAGTACTCAGACCTATAATCCCAGTGGAACATGAGTTAATCACAAACTCTGGAAGTTCTCCCCATGACTTACATGAGGCTTTGGGTGGACAACTAGACACAAACCTAACATGAGTCTCTTATTCTCTTAGTTTGGTAAGATTGGCTAAGAGTTTTTCTAATTTGTTTAGCCCTTCAGTAAACCTAATCTTCGATTTACTGATACTTTGTATTCCATTTTTAGTCTCAATTTCATTAATTTTGGCCTTGACTTTATAATTTCCTTCCTCATATTAGCTTTGGGTTGGGATTGCTCTTAGTTTTCTAGGACCTTGAGATGCATAATTAATTTATTTACTTGAAGTCATTCGGGTCTTCTGTTGTAGGAGTTCATTGCTATAAACTTTCTTCTTAGGACTGCTTTCAATTTGTCCCATAGATTTCAATATGTTATGCTGTCATTAGCACTTGGTTGTAGAAACTGCCTAATTTCTTCTTTAATTTCATTTTAGTTTTCATGTGTTTGCATATTGATTTATCTATTGATTTCTGATTTCATTGCACTATGCTTTAATAATGTGCATGGGATAATTTCTGTTCTTTTGCATTGCTTAAGCATGCTTTATTAGTCAGTATGTGGTTTATTGTGCAGAAAGCCCCATGTGCCACTGAGAAGGTTGTTGGAGGTAACACTCTGTAGATATCTTATTAAGTTCATTTGTTTGAAGGTTTGGTTCAAGTATAATATTTTTTGTTCATTTTTTGATCTGTCCATTTGTGACAGTGGAGTATTGGGGTTGTTTGTTAGTATCGTATTGGTGTTTACCTGATTTTACATGTTCATTAATGTTTATTTTATGAAGTTCGATGTGCTGGTATTTGGTGCATATAGGTTTGTAGCTGTTACCACTTCCTGTTGAATTATTTCTTCAACTAATATGTAGTGAATTTCTATGTCTCTTCTAATCAGTCTTAGCTTGAAATCCACTTTTTATGAAATTAGGATAGGAACTTATGCTTTTATTGTGGGATCCTGTTACATGGAATACTGTTTTCTATTTTTTGATATTTAATCTGTTACTTACTAAATTGGATGTGTTTCTTGTATGCTTCATATTGTTGCATTTTCTTTTTATCCATTCTACGAATCTGTGTGTCTCAGTTAGTCTTCTCTCATTGTTGGGACAAATATCCAACACCTAAAATGAAGGAAGGAAAGGATTATTTAGCTCACAGCTACTGGAGGTTTCAGTCCATACTCAGCTGACTCCAAGGTAGAGTGGCACATGACAGAAACCAACCTTTCATGGTGGCAGCAAAAAGCAAGAGAAAATGGAGAAGCAGCAACGACATTGGCCACAGAAAGTAAGTCTGTCTCCCTTAAGTTACATTCAGGCTCTCCACCCCAGGCTGGGTGTAGTACTCACGCCCATAATCCCAGCACCACTTACACCCATAATTCCAGTGGATCATGAGTTAATCACAAACTCTAAAAGTCCACTCTATGACTTACATGACGCTTTGGGAGGACGACTAGACATAAATCATAACACCGTGTCTTTTGATAGGGGAATTGAGACCATTTACATTGAGGGTTATTACTGTGAGGTTTGACTTCTAATGGTGGAACAGAATTCAGCAATAGTTTTTAAGAGTTAATTATAAAAAAAAACAAAGTTTTATGATTATATTCCTGAATATTTAGCGTTTGAGAATATGCAAAAGGAAAACCTTGAAACATTAAACTATGATATGAGAAGGAAGAGAGAGAAGTGCTGCAAAAGATATTGCTGAGAAGCAGAAGCATGTCTATAGAATTGGGTAAATGTAGACAAAAGCTGGCAAGAAACACATACTAAAAGAAAAACAGTGGGCTCTTTCACTGCAGGGACAAGTGTGGAGGTGCTCAGAATTATGGATAACTAGCTTGGCTGGAAGAATTCAAGCACAGAGCCAGTTATACTGAACCAAGGGACCAGCAATTGGAGCAGAAACGCTCAAGACCTTGGGTAACTCAGTTACTAGAGGAATCCAGGTGTCTCACCTATCTGTCTACCTGAAGTGAAGTACGTAGAACCTGGCAAATGGCCTGCCTAGAGGAACAGGGAGGGAAAACAGAAAAAATGGACATATTCCTAGATATATAAGAATTACCAAAACTGTACCGAGAATATATAAAAAATCTGAATAACACAATATCAGTTAATGAAATTGAAAATATAATAAAAACTTACCAACAAATAGAGGTCCTGGTGCTGATGAATTCACACCTGAATTCTACAAGAAATTTAAAGAATATTTAATGCCAACTCTTCTCAAACACTTCCATGAATTTGAAAGGGAAGTAGTTCTCCTATACTTATTCCTGGAGGCAAATATTACACTGACACCAAAACCAGAGAAAGACCTAACAAAAAAAATACTATAGGCAAATCTCCCTCATGAACATAGATGCAAAAATATTCAAATACTAACAAATAGAATGCAGCGATTATCAGGAAGATTATACACCATGACCAGGTGGGATTCATTTGCGGGATGCAGAGATAGCTCAACATATGCAAATCTAAAATTTAATACACCATATCAACAGAACCAAAAACAAAAATCACACAATTATCTCAATAGATACAGTAAAAGCTTTTGACAAAGCCCAACACTCATTCATGATAAAAGAAAACCCTAAAGAAAATTGGAATAGATGGTCTATATCACAGCTTGATAGAAGCCATCTACAACAAACCAATAGCCAAAAACATACCAAATAGACAAAAACTGAAAGCCTTCACTTTAAAATCAAGTACAAGACAAGAAGGCCCACTGTCACCATTTCTATTCAATGTAGTTCTGGAAACATTTGTCAGAGCAATTAGACAAGAGAGAAATAAAAGGAATAACAATTGAAAAGTAAGAAGTTCAATTATCATTATTTGCACATGACATGATACTGTACATGGAAGACCCAAGAACTCCACCAAGAGTCTCCTATAATTAATAATTGAATTCAGTAGTGTAGCAGTATACAAAGTCAACACCTAAAAATCAATAACATTCCTCTACACAAACCACAAATTCACTGAGAGAGAAATTAGAGAAACAACATCCTTCACCATAGCATCTAAGAAAATGAAATACTTACAAAATTAACCTAACAAAGGAAGTAAAATTGTTACATAGTGAAAATTACGATACTCTGCAAAAGGAGATTGAAGAGAATTTCAGAAAATGGAAAAATATTTCTTGCTCCTGGATAGGACGAGCCAACATTGTGAAAATTACCATATTCCCAAAACTGTCATATATATTTAATGCAATTCTAATCAAAATACCATCAGCATACCTCACACATCTAGAGAAAAGTGTCTTAAAATTCTTAGGAACCAGAAAAGACCTAGAGCAGCAAAGGCAGTCCTGGCAAACAAAGGCTAGGCAGGAAGCATCACAATCCCTGACTTGAAATTATAATACAAAGCCATTGTGATAAAATCAGCATAGTATTGGGAAAAAAACCCACAACAGGCCTGAGGATAAGTGGAATAGATTACAAGATGCAGTTGTAACTGCAAACAACCCCAACCACCTTATATTTGACAAAGGGGTCAAACGTTCACTGGAGAAAAGATAATCTCTTTAATAAATGGTGCTGGAAAAACTGGCTTTCCACATTTCAAAAACTAAAACTGAATATATGTCTATCACCATGCACTAAACTAAAGAAAAACAGATTAAATAAACATTAAAATAAAAGCATTAAATCCACTGAAAGGAAAAAAATAGGTGGAAATCCTGAGGATGTAGGTATAGGCAGAGAGTTAATGAACAAAAATCAAACCGCATGAAAAATACTTCAAAGAATGAACAACTGGGATCTCAACTTTTTAAAATGTTTTGAACATCAAAAACAGATCAACTAGGGTGCAGGCTCAGCCTGGCTGTGGCCCCCAGGGATGGTGGGTGGAGGAGTCCAAGACGCAGCTGCAGCCTGGGGCCTGAGCGGCTGCTTAGTCCACAGCCTGCAGTTGGAGCCTCACAGTGCAGATCCAGCATGCCTGCTATGCTGTGCCCTGGTCCAGAGCTATGCCAATCTGTGAGTGAGACTCACAGCAATGATGGAGCACCTGCAGCAAGAACAGAAGCAGTTGACACTTGCTCCTCTGCAGATGGATGCCCAAGAGAAGCAGGGATAGCAGATGAAAGATGCTCAGTTCCTAGATGCCCAAAAGCTAGTTACACAGCCTGCTCTCCTTTCTGCCACACCTAGGAGACCTGCCAGCAGCCCTGCTCTGGTTCCCTTAACCAGAGTTTCACCAGCCACATCAGGGACCTGAGTTTTTGAGCAGAAAAACATGAACTCAGAGACTGAGCAAGAGGAGGGAGGTTTGGAAGATGAGGATGGGGAAGATGATGTTGCAGAAGTGGCTGAGAAAAAGGCCCAGGGTACTTCCAAATATTTTCACATTCAGAAAATAGCTCACCTATAGATTCCTGAGCAGCACCCATGTCCAGTTTGCTTCCAGCACCCAGGCTCCCTTCCCCTAAACTGCACCTGTCCCAGAACATCACTGACCATGCCACTGCCCCTGCTCTGCCATGTGTGCTGTGGGCCCTGCTGCCTGCTGGAGCCCATGGTCAGGGAGTGAGAATGGGAGATGCTGGGGCTGGTGCAGGCTACCCCTGCGATCGACAGGGTGCTGCCTGCACAGGTAGCTTTGGCCAGGCACCTTCAGTGTTCAGAACTCCACCACTGTGATTCCTGGGCTCAGGGCCCTATACAGTCGCGTCCAGGAAGAGAAAGGGAAACTAGAAGCTTGTGCACAGACATACCTCAGCCTGGCCACTCCCTCTCCCAGCCTGCACATCATCCTGGTCCTGGCCCTCTACATGCTTGTGTCTGCACACACAGCCCATCCACCTACCCGCTGCATGCTGCCCTCCTCTGTCTGTGGAAACCTTTGCGTCCTAGCACAGGTGAGCCGTGGTAGGGAAGGGATGCAGCTCTGGTGCTGGTGCGGAGGTCTGGTGGCCAGTGCTGCCCCATCTCCCTCTGGAGTATGCTAGACACTTCGTCAGAGTGTAGTTCTAAGGGTTTGATCACAAAGGATGGAATCTCCTCACCCAGAGGATGCAGGGATGCGCACTGGGTCTGGTCATAGCCTGTCCTCTTCTCCTTCCCCAGCCACTTATCTGGACTCGCCCCGAATGCCTCTCAGTGCCCCAGCATGGGCCTGGCTCAGGTGGAGCATCCCTGGTAGTGTTCTGTCTCCTATCCTATGCTTTGTGTAATTCCAACAACACTGTGGTAGCACATAGGTAGCCTAGGCAGTGAGTACATAGCTCAGACGTCCTCGCAGCAAGTGTCTGTATATGTCATGATTCTTTTTTATCTTACATATTCTGAATATTTATATTTCAATAATCTGCTTCCTCTTCACACACAAAAAGAGAAATCACCAACAGAGTGAACAGAAAATGCACCAACTGGAAAACGTCTTTACCAACAGTCACTCAGACAAAGAACTTTTATCTAGAATATATAAAGAACTAAAAATTTCTAGTCCCCAAAAATCAGTGGCCCAGTCTAAAAATGGACAACTGAGATATATATACACTTGACAAATGAAGAAATACAAATGGCAAATAAATATATGAAAAAGTGTTCAACATCATTAGTCATTCAAGAGATGCAAATTAAAACAACACTGTGATTCCATTTCGCCCCAGAGGAAATGGCTATCATAAAGAAATCAACTTAATAACAAATTTTGGTTAGGCTGTGGGGGAAAAGGAACCCTTCCCCATTGTTGGTGGGAGTGGAGACTGTTATGACCTCTATGGAAATCAGTGTGGAAATTCCTCCAAAAACTGGGATGAGACGTCCCATTCAAGCCAGCTGTTCTCCTTCTGAGTATCTTTCCAGAAGAACTGAAAACATCATACCACAGTGCTACACGTGCACCATGTTTACAGCAGTGCAACTTGTCATAGATAAATCTTGGAAACAACCCAAATGCCCATCGACTGAGGAATGGACAACCATGACATAATACTTTTATACAATGGAGTATTACTCAGCTATAAAGATAAACATCAGCTTATTTTTAGGTAAATGGATGCAACTAGAGGATATACTCATAAATGAAATAAATTAGAACCACATGCAGAAACACCATATTGTCTCCCTAGTGCAAGAACCTGAAAGAGTAAATAAAATTTGAAAGGTATAATAGATATAGTAAAAGGGAAAGAAGCTTCTCAAAAGGAATAAGCAATCAGGATGAGGGAAAGAGAAAAGAAAGGAAAAAAGACCAAGTATGTATACACACAGGAGAGCTAAGATGATTGTATTACTGATTTCTATTGGTTTTTTAAGGTAGCAGTTAATGCTTAAAGTTTTTATTTTGACCAGTTTTAATGCTTATGTCTGGTAATCTGAGCAACTGCATTGAAGACAACAGTGTGCAATATGACAACCATTGTCATCTTGATCTCCTTTGAAATCGTGTATAACTTCAAATGTCTTATCTGTTATTTTCTATTCTCTTTAAAATAAATAAAAAAGAGGGGATGGGAAGATGGCTCAGTGGAATAAGTGCTTCCCTGGCAAGTGCAAGAGCCTGAGTTCAATCCCTGGTTCTGCCAAAAAATAAAGAATAAATAAATAAATAAAGGTGAGAAAAAAGAAATTATACTGAATAAAAGTAAAATAGAAGTAATTCATACAGAAAGTTCAAAAAGGAAAAATAGAGAAATAAAAGAACAAGAGATTAGAAACAAGGGTGAAGATTACCTAAGCCTCAAGAAACTGGTGAAAGAGATAGGAGAGAAGGAAAGAAGAAAAAACATGAACAAGAACAAAATAAAACACAACACCTGAAAACAATGTTCACACACACAGTCAAAACAAAAACTATTAGAAAGCAACCAGATAAACAAAAATTTAAAAAGCAAAGGAAAAACATTTTTCTGTGAATTTAAGACTGACTATCCTCTGTGGTCTATAATTTTGTGGCAGTGTCCAATTAAAAATGTGACTGTTCTCTCACCAATAGACCAAGGAAGCAGGCAGCTGGAGCTCAGATCTATGCTGGGTAATCACTAGCAAGCCAGGAATAGGATTAGGGTGTGATGACAGTCCTGGGGTTTTCAAATTTTCAGAAGTTGAGGTTGATCCTGGCCTCTGGCCATGAGGTTGGGGCCCAAGTTCTTTAGTTTATAGCATTCTAGCTGTCTCTTGCCGGTCTGACCACAGTTCCCTGACCATAGACAGTTCTTGCTATTGTTTTCTCTTACTCAGTCACTGTGGGATTTTAACTCTGGGAACCCTGAGAAGAAACAAATCCTTGGCTATTCTGAGTCCCAAGTTCACTTGACACCACCCTAGAGTCATATCTGACTGAGCACTCTCACCAGGGCATGTGGCATATGCTTGGGCTGGAGCCACTCTAAAGCTGTTGTAGTGCCCAGCAGCCACTGCCCCACTCTGCTAGTGACTTTCTCCATGAAAGACTGTGGACTCATGTGCATTTACTGTGCCTCTGTACATTCAGTCTTGCTTCCTCACTATCCATGAGCTAGGAGCCAGAGATGAAGTACAGACTGCCCCTTCTTTCTTTCTGTGTTGTGGTCTTTCTTTTCAAGTTCCCTGCAAGCTCCAATTTTCCCAGCAGATACTTCCTGGGTCCCAGGGATTCACTTTCCTCTTTCCTTTCTTCCCCAAGTTGTTGTTTTCCAGTGTCTTGATTTTGAATCTTAGGCTGAT